>CAJHQP010009262.1:0-23146 GCA_905132765.1 Moricandia arvensis
TATTTCAGTTCTATCTTTTTAAATTGTGTATTCAAATATTAGCAACGTTCAAAGCAAGAATAGAATATGCTCAAATGAGCTTAGTGAGATAGAAAACAAATACAATGGAAGAAATAGTTAATTGGAGCTTTATTGTGAAAGAAAGTAAATAAAAAAGAAATAAGGTGTAGGTTGTCTTCAAAAGAAAAAAAAATTGACTCATAAATGTTGGAGGAGAGCTTCACAATCTGCAACTCATGACTCTTGGTTACATTCACAGTGAAATAACATATCTATACAAAACAACTTGCTTATGATCCTATTTGCATGGGCAATGGACTTGTCACTAGTCAATATAATGGCTTCCTTAATATCAAATGAATGATTAGCAACAATAGTTAGTTTATGTTGGGTCTGAGATGATGTCTCATTCTCCACCCACATGGTATAAGTTAGTACAAAAGTAAAAGCATTGTTTTTCTATTTATATCGAACGAACAACATAGCCTGAATTTTTATTTTTAAATTTTCCAGTTTTTCTCTATTGAAATTTTTGCAATCATGGATGATACAAAAGAATCTTGTTCTTTTTTATTCAGTTTTTCTCTACTAAAATTATTCTAGTTCATGCCCATTGAATGTTCTTCATTGATTCTAGTTAACCAGTGACGTATAAATAGTGTGGCTCTATAATATGGTTGGTTATTAGGGCTGGTCATTTTATCAGTTAAATTTGATTCGATTTGTTATTTCGTTTTGATTTGATCCGTAAAATCCGATATCCGTAAATCGTCGAAGCAAGCAAATACTAAATTTAATTTCGTTAGAAGGGAATCAAACCACAAATACTGAAAAAATTTAGAGTCGGATATCCAATTCGACATTATACAAATAAATGTATATCTATAAATAAATATAGATTTTTATATGCTATAATTTTATAAAATTATTATTTTAACATATCATTTTATTAAATTTATTTAGAATTTACATATTTTTTTTATAAAAACGAATTTTTCAAAAAAATTGTGTGATTATAAGAAAATTTGATTAATTTAGAAAGATATGGAACATATTAGTTCATTAATTTTTATTTTTTATTTTTTATTATGTAAAAATATTTTTTTTTTTAAATAAACTTTATAGTTTTCTTAATTTACTTGTATTAAACAAAGTAAATGAGATATCCGTAAATATTTCCAAATATCTCAAGAAAATCCGGATATCCGAAAAACGGGATATCCGATTTCTCCGAAGCAAGCAAATCAGAAAATCATATATCCGTAAGATACGAAGCAAATCACAAATACTGAAAAATATGGAGATATTTGATCCGTGCCCAGCCCTATTGGTTATTGCTCTGATAATACTCTACTTTAAAGTAAAAAATAGAATGATGAACAAAAAATAAATAATTTCCTTTATATATAAGAGTAAACATATTTATAGAATAGAAAATAGTGTACCATATTGGAATATTTTTTTAAGCTAAACTCTAGTTTAGAGTAGAAAACAGAACGGGATTGAAGATCGGTCTTTTCCTACGAAGACCGTTAGAAGTTTATAAATTTAATGGGCTGAATAAAGCAATCGAATATAAGTAGGCCCATTAATATTCATACAAGCCTTTTAAAGGCCCAAACAACGCAGTCTTTGTAGAGTAGACAGACATAAAAGATGGGTGGTGTTATCAGGCAAAGGTTGTTCTTATGTATCTCTTCATTTTTTCGCTTCCTATCTCGATCGGTACTAATAAGTGATTAGGGTCTCTGCTCCCCGTGGGATTCCGAATCTCCGCCGTTTTGTTTCCCATACAGTCTTTCTTTCCCCATCAATTTTTTTTTTGATTTTCACAACAGAATCCTAAAAAAAACCCTAATTTTGATACATTAGCTTAAGAACCTCTCGAAGATACATCAAAGAGAGAAGAAGAAGTTTCTGTTCGAAGGGAAGATGCCACCAAAGCAACAACCAAAGGCGGATTTGGCGAAAAAGCAGAAGCAAGTGGAAGACAAAACATTCGGTCTGAAAAACAAGAACAAGAGCAAGAATGTTCAGAAGTATGTCCAGAGTCTCAAGCAATCTGTTCAGCCTAAACCTGATGCCTCTAAACTTGCTGCCAAGGTTTCGTCTCCTTCCTTTTATCTGTTTTTTGATGATGAAATTGAGTTTCTAGATGATTAGATAGCGATTAAACTCTTACGAAAAGACAATGCTTTTGTGTGTGAGGACAGAAAAAGAAAGAGGAAGAGAAGCTAGAGAACAGGAGTTGAATGAGTTGTTCAAGGTTGCCATTAGTCAGCCCAAAGTTCCTCTTGGTAATTTTTCTATTCTTTGTTTCTCCTCTTCTGTTTCAGTGTAGTAGTTATTGATTATGGTTTTGGTGTTTTCTTGGCAGGTGTGGATCCAAAGTCCATACTGTGTGAGTTTTTCAAGGCGGGGCAGTGTCAAAAGGGGTTCAAGTGCAAGTTCTCTCATGATTTGAACATTCAGAGGAAGGGTGCGAAGATCGATATTTACAGTGATAAGCGTGATGAAGGTAAAACCCACAAGTGTTGTTGCCTTATCTTTACATTCCTTCTAGTCACTCCCTCCTTGAACGATGGTCTTATGTTTTATTTTTATGTTGTGTTAAGATGGAAATATGGATGAGTGGGGATCAAGAGACCTTGAAAAGGTTGTGCGATCGAAGAAAAATGAATATAACCAGAATAAGCCAACTGATATTGTAAGTGGTTTCCTTGTATCTAAAGCTTGGCATTGGGTGCTTGTTGATTAAGGCCATTTGGTATTATAAATATAGGTTTATCTTGTTAGTGCCACTATGCAAAAGATGAATTTTTGTACAAATATTCAGCCATTAGTATGTAGAAAGTGATGCACCAGTGTCCGTTGCGTTTGTTTTTTTAATGGTGATCAAAGTTTTAGCTGATTTTGGGGTGTTTATGTTCACCTTATAATATGTTGCCCTTAGCTAATAGCATGGTTCATCTTAGGAGCTAACTGAGTCCTACACGGGGCTCTCTCTTCCATTGTTTCCTTTTGCTTTCTCCTCATCTCATCTGGATCATGCGTGACCAGAACTCATGCTTCCGGTGATGGTAGTGCTTTAAACGACAGTTTTTTTTACCATGATGTGACTGTTTCTTAACAAGAAAATTAGCTAATTTTTGTACTAGAGAATTAATTATTTCTTAACATCTTCGCTCCTAAACACATGATGAATTCATTGTTTCGCATGAGTTTATGTAATAAGTTTTGTGTTTACCAATAATACATAAATATAGGTTTGCAAGTATTTTCTGGACGCAGTGGAAAAGAAACAGTATGGGTGGTTCTGGGCTTGTCCCAATGGTGGCAAAGAGTGTCATTACAGACACGCTCTTCCTCCTGGTTATATCCTTAAGTCTCAATGAAAGCTCTCTTGGAAGAGGAGTCACAAAAGATGCCAGTTGAGGAAGAAATCGAAAATGAGGTTTGATACAGTTTTCCCAATCTGCTCATAGCTGCAATGACCTGAACTTGATTCTTTGGGAAATTATGTTGTTCTTGTTGTAATGTTTCAGCGTGCAAAAACTGAAAACGGCAGACACAAATGACACCCGCGCATATTTATGGAATGGAAGAGGAAGAAAATAGCTGCGAGAGATGCAGGTTTGGCTGCTTCTCAAGCAGAGAGAGCTTAAGAACGACCGTATGAGGTAAATCCACCATCTTATCATTTTGGTACCTATCTAACCTCCACCGTGACCCTCTCGTAAACTGATTCATTGTGTGGAAATGTGATCTCAGTGGTCGGGAGCTGTTTTCTGTCCAGATGCAAGTTTGTTTTGTGGATGATGCTGAGGCTTTTGAAGAATACCAGAGGGAAAAGAAGAGGAGAGATTGAGCAAAAGGTTAACTCTCTCTCTCTCCCTCTCACACACACACATACACAGACTCATCGTTGAACCAACCAAGTCATGTTAAATGTTTGTTTCTCAGCGCAAAGACAAAGAAACAGAGGCAGGGACAAGCAAGAGTAGTGGTGATGCTGCTGAACAGAGTTCAAAAGAAGTGGATGAAGACGAGGATGATGATGATGACGATGATTTGCGACATGGCATGAGCTTGATGAACTGGAAGCAAGCTTGTCCAAAACATCGATCCAGATTCGTGAGCCAAACGATTAAAGATCATCATCTTGAGATGAAAACTAATATGGTGAGAGGTGGAGGAGAGGAAAGCTCAGTGTGGTTTTATGCTTTTGTGTACTTTGGATAGATTGGATTTGAAGACATACACAAAAACCTATTTTCAGGTGTTTTGAATAAACTTGTTACTGTCTTAATATCTTTAAATAATGTCTCATCAAGGGCTGGGTACCAGTGTTAATGTTGTGTATGTAATATCATCAGTCCTGTCACGCTTTCACTTAAACTATTTAGAGAAAATAATTATAAAAATGTAAAGAAAATATTAAAAAGTCTGGGTGGTGTAGTCGGTTATCACGCTAGTCTCACACACTAGAGGTCCCCGGTTCGAACCCGGGCTCAGACATCATTTTACTTTTTGGTCAAAGAAATAAATATTTTTTGTTTTAGTAAGAAGCAAGAGGGAGGACAAGAGAAATCGGAATTATTTCGCAGCCATGGTAGCCGCATCAGCAAACCTTACAACGATGACGTCACTGTTTTCAAATCGGCCCTTGTCTTTGTCCATGTTAAGCGGAATCAGAAGCTCACTCGTGTTAAGGACTTGTCTAAAGCCCACACCTCTCCGTCTCGTGTCGTGGTCACCACCACACTACGGTTCTTCTGTTGTTAGGGCCATGTCATCTCCCTCGGGATCCACGCTTGAGGACACCGTTAAAACGACCGTGGCTGAAAACCCTGTGGTTGTCTACTCCAAATCCTGGTGCTCGTAGGTTCCTACTACAATTAAGACACTGTGTGTTTTGTCGCAATTGACCTGGAATATTAACGATTTTGTTTTTTTTTTTGTGAATGAAGATACTCGTCGGAAGTGAAGTCGTTGTTCAATGGGCTTCAAGTTAAGCCACTTGTTATTGAACTGGATCAACTTGGTATCCCAACTCTTACACCTCTTTATTATATATATATGGTTCTGGTTCATTAGGTTTGCTAATTTGGTTTTGATTTTGCGTGTCTATGGATAATATAGTTTTGATCAAAAGGTTGTTACAAGTGCTTATTGTTTCATCAATCATTTGACGATACAGGATCTACTTAATACTTGTTTACAAGTAGATATGATTCTTGTTCAGTCTTTATGATTTATGTTTTTTTTCCAAGTAGGGGAGAAACTTAGTTCAGAACTTCACGATTGTGATGTATGGTTAATGCTTAGACGGGTTTGTAATGCCCTGAGATAGCTTCTACCATTTTGAGTCTCTGGTGCTTTGTTTCCTTAGGAAATTACTTGGACTATATATTTTGATTAGCTTGGAATAATCACATTTAAAAGGATTTCTAATGGCTTATTTCTTCCTTGCCTACCTTTTAGACAAAGCAACTATTTATCCAGCTGCTATCTTCTTAGTAATCTTATGCTTTGTCAAGGTTTTGTGACTTTCCATAAACTTTTGTTCTTACTTTAGTTATATGGTCCACGCCACTTTCAGCTTCAAGGTATCCGTCTGTAACATTTTGAGGTTGCTGTCACGAATGGTTTTGGTGTTTTCAGGTGCAGAGGGATCGCAGCTGCAGAATGTCTTGGAGAAACTCACTGGACAATACACTGTTCCTAATGTTTTCATCGGTTAGTTTGTTCTTTCATCATTACTTACTTCTTAACTCCTTGATTCTTTGCCTGGAAACACAACCTTCTCAACAAGCACGAACCTTCAATTTGAGATCTTAGTTACTGCATTTGCGTTGTCCATCACTTAACAAATCTAATTTTATATTTTTCATGACCAGGAGGCAAGCACATTGGTGGTGCTCAGGTACACTGTCTCAAGATCTTGCTTGATAGCTTTTTTTCTCGTTCTGATAAGTTGATCTCCATATGTTTATGGTTGCACAGATACGTTGCAGCTGTACAATAAAGGAGAGCTTGAGCCAATGTTAGCTGAGGCCAATGGGGAAAACCGGTCAGACCTAGAGATGAAGCTGGTTGCGAGATGTGTTTATGTTTCCTTTTTGTTTAATCAGAATCTCTGAATTAAACTTCTTGAAGTTTGAGATGATTTGTGGCGTGCTTTGACGTTACTGTCTACATACGAAACTTTTGTGAGTCTTTCCATGGAAGAGAAATAAATAAACAGGCAAACTGGTTTCTGTTACTAAACGGGGAGTTTGGTCGAGTCCACGAACAACTTGAAATTTGCAATCAACTTTTGGTCGGGTAATGCACATGGTCTGACTGCATTGTATAGATTTGGTACATACGGTTTGGCTCAAGGATTACAAACAGAAGAACTGGGTTATAGTTAGTTAGACAAACCAAGTATCTCATTTGACTTCTTCGATCTCTTCCAATGCGTAGTTGTTGAGAGACATATCATTGATGACAAAGATGTGGTTGCTGCAAACAAGAATCTCCAGACATTTCATCGCGCAAATAGCTCATCAAATCCAACACAAAACGATCTTTTTAAATCTCATAATTGGATACCCTTTTAGGTTTCAGTCACCTCAACTTGGATTGATTCAAAGAAGTAAAATCTCCACAGGTCCAGTAATATGAGCTTAAAGCAGCTGATGAACGAGTTCAGTTCTGATCATTGGGTGTGATGTCATTGTTTCTGCATTCTTATAGATAACATATTTAAGTTCAGAAGACATAAGAATCTATGGTTTTTACTTTTTAGATCTTGTCCTAACTGCATTACTGATGAATTAATTGAAGGAGATGTCGATGATGATCGATATATATAATCGATCCGACATAGACTTGTATATGGTTGAGATGGTTAAAGATCTTCTTCAATCCAGAGTTGTTCATGGGGACATTAGTAAATGGTCATCATTCTTTGACAACTTCTTTGTTTTATTTTTGATGATTGAGCCTCTTTAGACTCTTCTCAACCACCAAAGTAGTTGGAACTCATTCTCTAAACATACTTGACTAACACATTTTAATGGTCTTGTTTATGTTTTCTATTAAGATGGCCACAATGGATATTCTTACACTAACATCGCTAACGCCCTCTTAAGAAACGTTTCTTGATTTTGCAACCTGTCGACGTAAGACATTTGAAGTTTTAAAACCGTCTTCACTGTTTATAGTTTTGTCACAACAATTTTAATGTTCAAACTCAGAGAAGAATAGGAACATTTTTTTTAAAGAAATGTTTATATAAATTGCAAGTACAAGAAAAACAGATAGTTTCTTGACCTAACTTATTGTGAAGATTCTAACACCTTCTCTTTTACTGACATCTTTCTGACTCCGATCGGTTAATTAATATGTATATCATATAACTATATGCTCATACTTTTATAATTACAAACACCATAACCATGTCAAATAAAGAAAACAACAACACATAATAAAGCTAAGCTAATGGTTAGTTTGACCAGACCAGCGGACACAACACTGAGTCAAAAGTTAGTTCGTAGTTAATGCAACGTAACCGAAATTCTAATAACCGTTTGAAAGGTTGAAAGTTTGATGGTTTGGTATACTTATGAGTGAGAGCCCGTTCATGACATGAACTCTATCTAACTGAGAAACGAGAGTTATATGAGAAGACAATGTTGATAACTTATAAACTTCTAGTTATGTAAGCTTTAATAATTATTAATTATTTTCTCAATTGTACTAAATTGATTTAAAACAAAACTATATAAAAAGTTTAATGGTAGGAGTACTAAATGCAACAATATATATAAGTCAATAATATGAATACTTACTGTGGCCAATATTACATGACATCAACTAAAGGCTTGACTTATGCCTTATGAGAAAATGAAGCTTAAGCTGAGAGCCTGAGAGTAGATTATGATTATTTTTTTCGTCTTTGCTGCATAGTATATAATACAAACATATAACATGCTTTTGTTTAATCGATTGTTGGATCATTTATTCGCAACGCAACATTTCATTTACTGTAAAACTAGGTTAAGACTCCAGGGTAAATGATTTTTAACGATAATACATTATATATATTAGTAAATAGGTTATAAAATATATAATTATAAGTATACAATAAATAACGTGAAATATAAAAAGATGACCTGGCATAATTTTTAGTTTAGTTTAGTTCGTAAAGAGTTTATTAGTAATTGTTATATCAATTAAAGTTTATATGACTTATTTTTTTTATCTTAAAAACGTTCAATGAAATGAAAAAGATGTACATATTTTTCATAGAATTTCATCTATTAATTTATTTGGGATGTTATAATTTGTTCAAAATATCATATTAATCCGCGGACGGGCCCAGACGATGTTAATCTAATCATTAAACTTTATTTTATATTAAATATAAGTTGGACCAATGGCACTAACTGTAATTAATCTAGTTATTAAGGATAATTATAAAAGTATGCTAAGGATGCATCATTATAATGACAGTGATCGTAAATAAACTATAAAATTAAGGTTACTACTCCTAAATTTCTTCTCCAATAATAATGAATGTTCTTCTGAATTTATTTTTGTGTACGAGCGAAAAAATTTGATTAGTGGAAACACATACTCCACTGTCTAAAGCAATTGACAATTTTCCTGTCACGGAAGTTGAAATTAGAGTAATATGTATTTTGTTTAAGCTAGTGTTTTTAAACTCGATCTGGACTCGCGGTCGAATCAGTAAACGCCATTGACCGATATGTAATCCATAATTTTAGGAAAAAAATATTACTTAAAAACACGATAAAACTAGTAAAAACCATTAAAATTCAGAACCCGAATACTGTTGATTCCATACGTACTTTTATTTTTTTTAATTAGATTTTTAATTACATTATTAGAACTTGTTTTCTATTGTAATTAAAAAGTTAGGTTTTTATTTTTTCAAAATAAGAAGATCATATGATCATGTGGGATTATAAATCTATTGACAAATCAAAGTTCTGGACTATTAAAAAGAAGAATATTGTTGCATAAAGTAATATCTCAAAGATGATATAGTAAAAACCCAGCAAATTATTGCGGTAACTTTTTAAAGTTGTGATTAACTTTTTGATCCCCTTGTTTATAATATGTAATATCAATTAACCTATTTTATTTGTGAATTTTTAGATTTATAAAGATTTCACTATGCAACCGGATGAAATGAAGTGGAACGATGACTCGAGGAAAAAAATTAGTGATGTGATTTGGTATTAATTTATTTTGTTATCGATAATCTATTACAGTTTTTATGGTTTTACTTTTAATTTATTTTGGATTTAAGTTTTAATTATTTTTAAACATTACACGTTTAATACTGAAGGATTTTAAGTCTTGATTTTTTATTATATGTTATAACTCCTGACTTGTTACAATTTTTTTAAATAGTCTAAATTAATTTTTGATATTTAAATGTGAAATAAAATAAAGAAAACTAAAGTTAATTATTTCAAAAAAAATAATTGTTCCTAATTACTTAATAATTTTAATAAATAAAAAATAAATTTGATTAAGTAATACACATGTTTACTTATTATAATTATTAAGTAAACAATATAATTATAGTATCGGTGTACTAACATGTTACTTGATTTCCTTTTTGTTCATTATATTTTTTATAAAAATTAATTAAATTTTAAATTTTAATTTTTTATATTTTCGAAATCGCATATATAATAAACAAAATATTTTATAAAATAAAACGTGGTTTAGTATATAAAAATCATTCCAATGAAAAGAGAGTTCACACAATATATATTCTTGATATCTTAAAAATTACTTTCTTATTTAGTATTTCGAAATCACATATATAATAAAATAAAATATATTTACAAAAATTAAAATGTCATTTAATATATCAAGTAATTTAATAAAATAAAATCACAAATTTCTTCTTTCATATTTTAAATTTACTTTAATTTTAAAATTATCTTAAACAACATAATCATCTTAAGAAGGGAAAGTCTTTTCATAAAACATTTTATAGATATAAGAGAAAAAATCCTTTAAACAAATTAATTGAGATATTTTATTTACTTCTATATTAAATAATAATTTTTTATAAATTCGATAAGGACATAAACTACGCAGATTATAATGATTGCTCTACTGTTAAATCTATATGCGTACTGAACAGTTTTAAAAGCTTATTGTTTTAGTTTAATTTTTATTAATTTCGTTATGCAACTATAGCTGAATCATTTAGTTCTTTATATTTTAAATCATATATATATATACTATCAATTATACATATTAACAAAAAATATGTTATAACATCTAAGATGTAGAACGCAGCTAAAATAATAAATAAGACTATTTTATTTAACCTATTAAGCAAACAAATAAAACTATGGTTCAATTTACAAGAAATAGATGTAATTCAATATATTTACAAATGAGTTTGTAGATCAATCTAAATTCTTGTACTACAATCAAAGCTATACTAGAAGAACAACAATGTCAAAAAAAACTAAAGGATCAACATATTATTGATTTGTAATAATATATATTTTAATTTATACATATAAATTGTGAAATGATTCGTATATAATAAAATAAATCATCATATACATTATTATAACTTTTACTTTCTAATTTTTATATATGTGTATAAACACATGAGATCATCTGGTAAACTGAATTTAGCATATAAAATTAAAGAATATATATCAATGTGGTCAATTTATAATCGAATTAAGTTTAAAACAATTATTTCAATCATACTATTAATATTTTAGTGATGCATCCAATTTCCAGATTCCATAATAAGATGAGACAAAACATGATGAATCATGCAACTAATACTGCATGTACACACTTATATCGTTATACAACAACTAGAACTATTCAAATGTTATGTATAGTCTATACGTGCGTATTACTTAAAAAAACACTTAAACTTCAGTTATATTATGTTAAATCATTAAAAGTTAACAAATAATATCTATATAGATTATAAAGTGGGTGAGCCATGGAAAGGTCATCTGCAGCTTTCCTTAATATACAGCGCGCTTTTTGGTATCTCAAATGGCTGCTGTGACTGTTCGATTCAGAAGAATTGCTCCGGCGAACCTAAAACTCTCCGGCGGAGCTGAGCTTGGAGACATGTTTCTAATTCGAGCTACCTTCTAACAGGTCCTTCTCTCTCTCACTCTCACTCTCGCTGAGACAATATCTGACCTAAGCTCCGATCTCTCTTTCCTTATATCTCTTTTGTGCTTACTCGGAACAGAATATACTCTCTTTATTTGCAGATTAGCTTCTCTTATCTTTAATTTCTCTCTGAATCTGCTTCTCAGTTTCATCTGGTGAATGCAGATCCAGAGAGGCTTATGATTTTGCATAGTGAAGCTGAATTGCTTTAGCTTTTTGGTTTTGTTTCTTCTGCACAGGTTATTTTGACTTTAGGACAGCCAAGGAGACAACTTTATCTATAACAAGAATGTCCAAAGAGGTTGAAGATAGACACGCTGCTTCTACTAACCTGGTTGCTAAACTAATGGGTCTAGAGACCACAGCTGCACCACCTAGCAGCAGATCCAGAGGCTCTTCCTTGGATACTCATAGAGAACTCGAACATGGATATGAAAGGTGGGTGTCACTGCCTCATCTTTCAAGGAAAGGACAGTGTGATGCAAGTTTGAGTGATAGTAGAGAGTTGGATCTTGTTCGTCGTAAGTTCATGGAAGCCAAACGCATTGTGTCAGATGACAAGCTTCACAAGTCCAAGGAGTTCCAAGAAGCACTCCATGTTTTGAGTTCTAACAAAGATTTATTTGTTGAGCTTCTCCAGGAATCAAACTCCTTGTTTTCTCATGACGACTTCAGCGTGCGTCTCCTCATCCAGAGGCTAAGCGCATTACAGTACTGAGACCTTCAAAGGCTCAGAGATGTGTGGTTCAAGATAGGAAGATTGATGCTGTGATGCAGCCAACTCGAATAGTGGTCTTGAAGCCTAGTCCAGGGAAGGGTCTAGATATAAAGGCTATTGCTTCTCCATCACCTCCTTCCTTTTTTGATGAGGCTGGAGATGCTGAGACTAGACAAGTGGCCAAGGAAATTACACGCCAAATACGTGAAACTTTCAAAGGCACTGCAGGAGCGAGACTCTTTCATCGTCTTGTTCTTCTTATTCTGTCTTGTCCAATGGCTATGTTGGTGATGATGGTTCGTTAAACGCAGGAAACTCTGAGATCATGTCACAATCCTCTAGGCAGTCATGGGACTGTGAGAATAGGAATGAGACTCCTTTCCCCTCCTCTTCATTCAGAAGAGTCTCGTTTTCTCCAGAGTCATCTGTCTACAGAGAGGCAAAGAAACGTCTTTCTGAAAGATGGGCAATGATGTCACTAAAACGGAGACACACAGCAACAGAAAAACCTCTCAAGGGTCTCAACGCTTTGGGCGACATGCTCGCTCTTTCGGAGACGAAAGTACCGACCAGATCCAGTGAAGAGAGCAACATAGCGAAACAAGAATCGAGAAGATCAGTTTCATGCATAAGCAGTGGTCTAGATCAACCTCTGAGTACCCTTGAAAGGTCAAAATCAGTCCCTGAGATTAGACTCAATGGTGGAGCGTCCGTTTCTGGAACTTCAAAAGCACAAGCTCATCGAGAGCTTACCGAGTCAAGTAGCTTAAAATCATCATGGAAAGTTTCAAGCTTGTTCTTCTTCAGGAATAAGAAAGCAAGCAAGGAAAAGACTGATCCACTGTCTCAACTGGCTATGCCCTACTGATGCATTACAACGACGAAGCAATTTTACAAGCGAGGTAATTCACAATCTGAAACTTGTTGTGAGTTTTAGAATGCCCTGAAACTATTCTTGTTGTTAATCATTCCGCCATTGGTTTGTTTGCAGGGAGAACTGACTACACCGAGTGAAAACCAGGACCAGCCGAGTCCAGTTTCTGTTTTAGAGCAGCCATGGACCAGTCAAGGTTAGTTTAGTTCTCTAACTGTCTGTTGCTAAACTTTTTTTTTCTGTTGTTAAACTTTGCTACGAGATTTTAATCAAATTTGTAACATTTTGCCTCTGCCACTTCTCACAGGAGAAGAAATGTCTCTGAAGTCTAGTCTGATCGATAAATCACCTCCAATAGGATCAATCGCTCGTGTTTTCTCATGGGAAGATGAGTCATACAAAGACATAACTAAACCCGGAAAGGGAATCAAGGAAGATGAAGACTGGTACTACTTCGTTCGAAACGCTCTTAAAAGCATCTGGTTTCAGTGGCAGTGACCCGCTTATGAACCGGTGGCACTCACCAGATAGCCCTTTGGACCCATCATTAAGAGACAAGTTTGCCAACAAGGAACCCATCAAACGCAGGAACCAACGATCAAACCGCAAGCTTGTGTTTGACTGCGTCAATGCCATCATAACAGAGACAACATCAACAGCAGCACGCACTGGCTTGACCTTTGGATTCGACATGGTGGAACATGTTTGGACAGAGTTTAAGGAGTGGATGGTTCAGGACTCTAACAACTTGGAAGGAGAAAGTTTGGTGAGGGAAGAGGTGGTCGGAAAGATGTGGAGTCATAATCTGCAAGTGGAAGTGAACAACTTGGGGACTGAAATTGAAGTGATGTTACTGCAAGAGCTTGTTGAGGAGGCAGTCTTTGATCTTACTCAGTGAAACATTGTATATATTCATTTATATAATTTACTATTTATGCAAGTGTTATGCATTCATGAAACATATAGATGAAACATATGAAATAGTTTAACCAATTTGATACATTTACATCCACTTCGGATGCCTGATTCAAATATTAATTTATATTTTGATTATTATTATTGTTGAAAGATTCAAATCCAACAAAAGATTGGTAAAAACTTGATTGTGGAAATGATAATTTAGAAGGGATTCTACAGGCAAACACACAAATAAAGATGCTTTAGCGGTTCGTGTGACACACAATGCAACACTGTTTTAGAGTTAAATATTTATGCACACTCACAGAAAGTCACAGAGAGCAAAACATAGAGAGAGTTACAGAGCAAAACATAGAGAAAGAGAGCTTCACAGAGACCATATAGAGACAAGTAGTTTCAGAAACATGTTGATTTAGCTTCATCAGCCTTTGGGGTTCACTGCCTGACTCTGGTTCAGTCCATACTGCAAAACAAACCGCATTTTTATCAGCAACAGATTCACAAGCCTGATCTGATATGTAAAGTACTAATAAGGAAACTAATAAAAGTGATCAGTGCTAACCTTTTCTCTGATTCGAGAGCTCCAGTTATCACTCTTGCTTGGCCCAGCAGAGGTTGGTTTGCTTGAGAACCAAGAAGTGGATCCCAAGCTCTACTCCTCGGGTTCTCATAGTCTTCCTCATCGTCAAGCTCAGAACTCTTAGGTGAAACCATAGCTCTGAGAACCATCGCTAGTAGCAATGACAGTAGCTGAAAAAAAGCATGAGTGTGTTCACAATTAGGAAACACAAGAAAAGATTCGTTTGTTGTCTTTGTGCACTATGTATGAAATGCTAAAGAGTAAACTTACCTGGACCACTACCACAGCAATCCCGACCCACTTGCATATATCGATGTTGTCCTCAATGAAAGCTCGAAGACTATTGAGTTCTCCAGTTGGATCATACGGAAGATCCTACACAACACACACATATATATCAAACAGTAACAGCAAAAGTCAAGAACACAAGACATGATATTCAAATATACGAGAGATGTCACCTTTTCCCAGTGACGATCAATGGCGATGAATGCAACAAGGGCAGCTTCAAGTAGAATGAGCAGAGTTTTGAGGATAGAGTACTTTGAAAGCCCGTCAAGGGAAAAAACAAAATAAACTCATTCCAATAAGCTGTCATGATGAAGGTTTGATAAACTCTTAACTATGCATTAATAGAAATAGAGAAAGCGAAGTAAGGTTTATGTAATAAGGATACGAAACACAAGCAACAGCCATTGATAGCTTCAGCAGCAATGAAACCAATGATGGTAACAATGCAGACCAATACACCAACCGCCATAAAAGAGTAGATGAACCTGCATTAAAACAACAACACAAGTCAAGAAACCTGATTGTGGTTAGACAAAACTTTTGGTTACACTACAAGAAGAGGAACCAAACATAATCTAGTTCTTTCAGCAACCAACCCAAACTGTGGCAGAGCTAAAAAACAGTCATCTTGAAGCATTTAAAGCTTACACAGTTTTGTTTATCTACATACTTAGTAATGGACAAGAGCTAAAACAAAACAAGCTCGAGCTAACTCCATGTCCTGAAAACTCAGCTGAAACCCTAAAAATGGAAACTTTCAAGTGAAACCCTAAAATGAAAAAGATTGGAGTACCATGGAGCAGGAAGGTCCAAGGAACGGAGGTTAAACCCATGATCACCAACACCACTAGACGACTCTAGAACGACGCTGGCCATGAGACCAGCAGGATTCTTAAAGGGCCTAGCAATATCGATTCCGGAGCTCGAGGTCGGAGAGGGTCGACGGGGGCGTGACGGTGGTATTGATCGAGCATCCATATGGAGTAGATGATGATGGAAACACCAAAGAAAGCTTGAACGAAATTGAGGATCTTGAGAGTTGAAGCGAACGAAACATGGCAGCAATTATGCCTCATTTCTATCTCTCAGAGATGATTGAAGGATAAACCCAGAAGCTTTCTCTCAGAGGTCGTCTCTTTTGTCTGTAAAGGTGGTTCCTTTTGCGTTAATTCTTTATAAAAATATTATCTTCATTTAGTCGTCGCTTGTAGTAGATGGGAAACATCTTTTTGCTAAGTACAGTCACGGTCTGATGATGTGTTGTTGTGATCTCATTTGTTATCTGTTTATCTTATCTATTGACATGTCTTATTATATTTTTTTTTTATATCAATAGTGTTAATGGTTCTCATGACTATATATCCTAATATATAATGATTAACTATTTTATTTTTCAAATACATTACATTTGTTGCAAATATGTACATTTGGACGGTGAGTGCAGGGTGGTCGTTCGGATACCCGTTCGCGTTTGGATCGGGTATTTCAGATTTTCGGATTATGTTTTGTATAGAGATTAATATCCGTTCGGGTATTTCTACACTTGAGTCGGGTTCGAATATTTTTTTCTTGATTCGGTTATTTCAAGTCGGATTTGGATATATAGCTTTTGAAAAAAAATCAAATTATCTATTGCTTAAATTTCTTGTATTTAAAAAATATATCTTTAACTTAATTGATTTTAATTTTCAATAGGACGATTAATAAGTTTGAAGAAAAAAAATAAAAACAAAAAAACCACTAACTTGATTGTTTTTTTTTGAAATTATATAATGCACGAAATAAAAACTTGACATGCATTTCAAGTGAGTAGTAAATCACTTTGTCAAAAGATATATATATATATATATATATATATAATTTGATCTTAGTCATGTGATAACATCAAAATAAATATTTTAAAAAAAAACAAGAAATTAACTAGAAATATATGATTAATTATACTATGTTCAGTTATTTTCGGATATTCATTCGGTTCAGATATTCAATCTCTCCTAATTCAACACTCATTCGGATATTTTGCTATTCGATTCGGATTTTTTGGATCGGATTCGAATATGGATTCATATATTATAATAAAGTGCTCAGCCCTAATCGAAAGTGTTCGATCCGAGTTGCGAATCATAAGCATGAATTTAATTCTATTTAGATATTCTTGAAGTTAGATTTATTCATATCCGATTAGAATTTAATAACATATTGCAAAGTTGATTGAACCTGTTTAAATTTCAGGTTCAGTTCTAATTTGAGTTTTGGTTCATCCAAATTTTTGTTTGTGATTCAAAAATAAAAATTTTATTTCACAAATGTGACAAATTTAAATAGTTTGCATTAACAAAAACTTTATGGTATAATTCAGTAGTGGTATTAAATGGGAAGAAACATAAACAAGTTAAAAATAAACCAATAACAACTTTATTAAAAACATAGAAAACATATTTAAACTTCAAAAACATAAGTGATGTTGTTTAAAATCTAGAAAATGTATCCGTATAAAATTTCAAATGTAATGTAAAACTTAAAACACAAAACTTGATACAAAATGTCAAATATACAATTGAACTAAGTAATTAAGTAAATTATCCATGTAACAAATATCTATTTTAAGTATTTGTTGGAATCTTTAAGTATTTTAAGTATTTTATTCGGAAACTAAGTTTAAGTTTGCACTAGTTTTTAAGTTTTTAAATTTTTTTTAAAATTTTATGTAGATATAGATTCAGGTTTGGGCTTAGTTTGAATAGAACCCAAAATTAAAAATATCTTAGAACAAGACATGTTTAGGTATTTACGTTGTATTAAAATTTGGTTTCAAAATTATTTTCTCCAATCTGCTTGGTTCATTTTTGGTTTGGTCTTTTCCCCACCCTATAAGTACGTAAATCCATTCATTTTGAATATTTCCAATGTTTTTATTTTGTAGAAATTACATTTCTTCTAATTAGTTATATCAAGTGGTCTTTGAAGATGTTTTTGATTTAGTTAATAGTTAGTTTAATATTAATTGTTAAGATGATGATATTTTAAAATAAAATCAAGAAAATAATTGAAATTCCATTATAAATTTGATTGATGTGTATGAAAAGATCTAACTGGAACTAATAACAGGAAACAAGTGTAATTTCCCAAGAAAAATAAAAATTGTATATTAAAATTATTTAAATAATTTTCCTAAATTGTTTAATCCGATTTACTCAACTTCGCACTTGACAAAAAGACGGGATCAATTCTAATCTACCCAAACCTTTTTTTTATGGTGAAAACTCTCGTCAAATACCCAAAGCAAATACAATATAAAACAACTTGATCTCGTGATCTCTCTCAGAAAACCGTGCCATAGTTGAAATGCCCAATTCTCCTATAATATATTCAACTCTGTATATTTTGTGATAAGCAAAAATCTTCCTATCTTTTTCGTTTGCCTCCTAACAAATCATCCTAGATTCTTAGATATATTATCTTCAACTACCGACTTTCTCTTAGTTTATCCAACCGGTGTCAACATATCTCATCGCGTGTGACACATAAGAAGCCAATACTGACTTCCACTTAGTGAGTTTACCATGTGTAATCCAAGTCGCTAATTGTGTAACACACTCGAACTCTCAAAATTTTGAGCTTTCAGTGTAAAGTAAAACATTCTTCATCAACATATTAAACACCATATTTCTATCAAAAATTGTTATATAAAATATGGCAAATTTCTCAAATAGATCTTCTTAAAATTTTTGTCGCAAAAATAGATCTTAAAAAAAAATGATCAAAATAAACATTTTTTATTTAAAATTTTAAAGATTTTTTTTAATTTTAAACTTCACCTCCAAAATTTCATCTCATAACTTTAAATCTTAAGTTTAGATTAGTTAACTCAAGGGATATAAATGTATATTTATACCCTTGAATATAATTTATTTTAGTCATTTTTTTATTAAATGTTATTTGAGGGAAAAAACTTTTTAAGATATATTTTAGTTTTATCTCTATAAAATATTCGTCTGCATAAATATTTTAGTTTTTTTGTTTTGTTGCAAGTGAGATAATTCATTTGTGTGCCCAAAAAGGGCCCAATTATTACCTTAACTGAGTTATACTAACCGGCCCATTATGAAGAAAGAGCCCATAACGACTAGAGCGAATTAGAGTCTTTCCTTCCCCTTACAGCGAGGGAGCAGCTGCAACGGGAAGAAATGGAGTTTGCGTAGCGATAAGCACTCGGCAATGACGAAAAGCTCCATCTCTCGCGTTTCTCTGCATCCATCCCTCAAGCTTCAGCTTCTACAAGGTCACCATACTAGAGAGAGAGAGAGAGATTCGAACGAAGCTTTAGTTTTCTTGCGCATATGAGAAAACTGATTTGAGTTGTGCTTTGTGTATTCGCAGGCGATATCCAATTCATGATGTATACGAGCTTCCGTCTGAGTTGCTTGATGGTGTATTCTCTCACTTGCCTTGCACTAGCCTTGCATAATCTCCAGACCCACATGTGAGTGAGTCCGTTTTATAGAGTTTTTTTTATCAGTTTCTGAAGATCTAGGGTTTTTGAATTGGAAGTATGAAGACGGTTGATATAAAAATTGAATTGGTATAGGCCGTTCAAGTGCTGGGATGGGTTATGAAACTGGTGATGATTGGTTGACTAGTGGGAGAAAACGCCCAAGGTTTGATCAACTCAGTTTATTTTTATTCCAAAATTGAGAAGACAGAACTGAGAAATGACCGTAATCTGCAGGAATGATATACTCGGTAGCTCGTGGAAGTTGCTGTTTAAGCTGCGGTGGCCTGAGCTCATTAACAGTGTCGAACCACCAGCTGACTGGCAACAGCTTTACTGGGAAAAAGCATCTACAAAAGTATGACATGACCCATTGATTTGTTGTTCTACCCTTTGTCCTTTGTCTTTTTCTTTTCTTCCTTTTGAGTTTTGCTGTTAATCTGAGTAACAGTTGTGTTGATGAAGCAGCTGAGGTAGCTATGCGTCCCACATTTAGTGGTCGAATAAGTTCCATTCATGTTTCAGGTAACTGTTCTTGTCTTGAGATTTGATTAGTTAATTGAGTAAAGAATCTTATCAGTTTGTTTTATTTTTATGTTGCAGACAAGATCTTGAGATACATTTGTCATGAAGAGCACACTGATGGGCCAAAAATGTGTCTGCATGGAGCTATCTTTTCATTTCCAGACATTTGGACCGTATCTTAGGTTTAGTAACGTTTCATGTTCGTCTCATGATTAATTGTTTTCATAACATCACGTGGTCCTTGTGTTTACTATCACTCTGCATTACTCTCAGCTTGTCTAAGTTTTTTTTTTATATTGCTCATGCTTCTTTATGTTGTTCTTACCTTTGCAGGTGCCTGAGGCTTTCTGAATGTGCTCTGCGTTACAGAAACTTGTGTAAGTAACTAAAATGTGCTCTTAGGTTTTTCAATAGAGTTATCTTTGCTTCTTTTTGTCTCAGTATCACTGGCTGAGGTGATATGTTATAGTATTGTTTTTCGTGTTTACTTCTCTCTAGGAACTTCACATTTGTATCTTTGTAGATGAATCAATCATTTAACCTTATAAACAAAGGACATGAATAATGTTTAGGATTTCTTACTGTAGGAGCTTTTGAGGACAAGTAATTAAAAACTTTGGTTCTGCGTTGGATCAGATCCGAGAAACATGTAAGGAAAATTCACTACTTATTAGTCTCATATATTTAGTTAGCTAGACTGGAATCTTATTGCTGATGATCCATGATACGACAGGTTGAGGCCCTTGTGCTAAGCTCTTGAGCCAGAGCCGAGAAACATTAACTTCGCTTGAATTTATTCACTGTAAGCTTTCTTCGAGTTTCATTCAGTGCAATATGCGCTTCTCTTCATGAAAAAGACATTCACACAAATGGGATTCACCGTTTCTGTATAAAGACATCTAGCATTGACATAGATCCACTTGCTGCGCCTCCCTCCTTTCATTTCATTCCTGAACTCAGTGAGTATAAATATGAGCTGATGCAAAAGCCATGTCTTCGTGAAGTGTTTCCTCATTTGGCTTTCAAAGTCGTTTTTCTTGATTAACTTTCTCGTTTCCTTATGCACCTTTTCTTTCTCCTGTTTTCTTAGTGACCATTTTTTTTTGCTTCAGGTCCTTGCAGACCTTACAATTTTACGATAGCCACCTCGATAGGCATATCGCAAGGATGATTTTCTCGACACTACTGGATTCTTCCTCAGATATTTCGTCCCCTAGACCTCTCTGAAAACAATGTGGGTACCATCGTGGTTCTTCTTGTTCAAACTGATACATGGTTTGCTTTCCATGGCTGACCAAACAGACAATATATAGCTTTCAGGATGGCTTTCTACTTTCAGCTCGAGATCTGTGATTGGTTCTCTGTCATCTGGAAAGTCTTTACGATCATTGTGCAAGCTCAACTTGAGGTACTTTTAGTAAAGTGACAATTGACTCGGTTTTAAGCCTTGAAAAAATGTGAAAATGTTGGAGATGTCTTTCCAGGGGGATGAACTTAAACAAATACGATGCAGAGAATCTTGCACATGCTCTTCTTCATATGCCTGGCCTTGGAATCTCTTGACCTGAGCGGGAAACCCCATTGAAGACAGTGGGATCAGGTTCGTCTTATAGTTGTTGCATTTGTATTCTTGGAGAAAACCAACAGAGTTACATTTCATTTGCATGCTTTTCGTGAGGTACAGAAGCTTGATATCTTACTTCAAAAAGAATCCAGATTCTCCTTTAGCTGATTTGAACTTGGAGAGCTGCGAGCTGTCATGTTGTGGAGTTATCGATTTTCTTGATACCCTGTCAGCTGCGGAGAAACCTTTAAAGTTCTTATCTGTTGCAGATAATGCCCTCGAAGGTATTTGCATAATTACAAACTCATATAACTTTATACAGATATAAAGTGTGTCTTCTTATTTATTGTTCTTGTTCTTCAGCGAGGTTGCGGAGGCTATAATGAACTCATTGATTGTCTCCATCGAGTCTCTCGACATTTCAAGTATAGGACTAGGTCATGTTGGGTTTCTTGAGCTAGGCGAAAGACTTGTAAAAGGGGTTGAAGAAGCTGATAAGTATCAATATAAGGGTTCAAAGCAAACTCCATCACCTCTGTTTTCTCTATTACCACTGCTTCACTTTCGGTTTCCTGATGTTCTTTTTGTGATATCTTCGGCTAAAGCAAAAACCGTGGAGGATTAGAGACTGCTAGATTTCTGTCAAAGCTCATACCCTTGGCACCAAAACTCGTCTCGGTCGATGCATCCTACAATCTTATGCCACCCGAATCCTTGCTCATGCTATGCGATTCTCTGAGAAGTACAAAAGGTAATATAACTTTTTGAACCGGTTTGATTCTTGAGTCACTTTGGCGATTTGTGTGTAACTATGTGTATGATGATTTTGTTTCAGGTGATCTCAGACGTCTTGACATGACGGGAAATATCTGCATCAGCAGCGAACTGACCATTATTCTCTACTTGGTGAATTTCAGCACAATGGAGAGCCCATCTTCGTCTTACCATCATCTTCGACTTCACACGTCCCTTACGATGATGAGCCGTAGATAGTTCTTCTATTACCGGTTAGTTTTGCTGTTTGGTCTTTGGTCTGGTCGGGTTCTCTGGTGAATTCATTGGTTAGGTTAACTGTATGAATTATTAATATGGTTGTGTTTGGCTCCATTAAGTAGATAAACAAGTTTATAGACGGATTACAAGAGTTACAGGAGATATAAACATTTCACTGTGATTCTATTCGTTAAGGGGTCATTGTAAACGTTTTACGTGGCATAAACATTTCACTGTGAAAAGAGTTATTCTTTTCACAGTGCTAGAGCCTATAAGGTTGGTACTTGGTATGAGTTTGGGTGTAAGATTCCTTTGGGGTTAACAAAAAGAATAATATTTAAGATTTTATTATGTAAACATGAATAAGGTTCCAAAAGGCTCTACCAAACAAAATATAAAGCGTATTGGCTCTATCTATATCATCATTGCATTTTTTATAACTAATCCATATATGAACCGACGTTTTGTACTATTCCATGTTGTCTGGTGGGTGGTCAGTCTAAATATAGTTTCACACTAACAAATTGATTAGATCAATTATTAATTTATTATGACGTATTTTATTTAGTAAAAGGTTTTTAAAGCCCCAATGACTAAATTGATTATACATTATTTGGATTTATTCCAGTTTGGTTAGGTTCGTAATAAACATGAATATTTGTTTCTAATTTAATGTTATTTAAGTAATAAACATAATCTTAATGAGACACTTAATTTGTTTATTTTTTATGAAAACTTTTGTCCGGTTTTGGTGTCTTATAAATTTTTTGTGGTGGATTGATTCAACTTTCAACGTAGTATATACATTTGTGTCAATTTTCTGTTATAAGATAATCGAAACCGCCATCGTCAATATAAAATGCACTTGAATTTTGTTATCAAGTGTTTGGTTCGATTTGGATCAAACCGATTTATCCATTTTAAACACTGATAATTTACAAAAATATTCGATTAATTGTCAAAGAAGTTAATAATTACAAGCAGGCTCATCGGCATTT
>CAJHQP010009263.1:0-23143 GCA_905132765.1 Moricandia arvensis
CAATGCTGTGGTAACAGCATGCTATCTGATCAACCGGATTCCTACCAAGGGGTTGAAGGACATCTCTCCTTACGAAGTGTTAAACAAAACCAGACCATCCATTCATCACCTCAGAGTGTTTGGATGTGTCTGCTTTGTGTTGATACCAGGAGAGCAAAGGAACAAACTAGAAGCAAAGAGCATGAAGTGTATGTTCATAGGATACTCCTCTACACAGAAAGGATACAAGTGCTACAATCCAGAAACAAGAAGAGTACTTGTATCCAGAGATGTGAAGTTTATTGAAGGAAAAGGGTTCTATGCTGAGAAGAATTGGGATGAGCTCAAAGATCTCTCTCAAGCATCAGATAAGGCTAATAACCTGAGGATAATTTCGGAAAATCTTGGAATCAGTTTATCAAAGGAAAATGATGCAAGAGAAGCTGCTCCTACTCAAGAGACTGAACAAGAGGCTGATGCAGACACCTATCCTGATCCTGAAGGGGGCAATGAACAAGAACCAGACCATCAACAAGGTTCAAATGCTCATGATCAGGAGAGTGCACAAGATCAGGAGACTGCCCAAGTTCATGAGGGAGCAGAGCAGCAGGAGGAACAAGCTCAGGTTCAACCTTTAAGAAGAAGTACAAGGATAAGGAGAGATCCTTCTAACTGGGTGAACACAAGAGTTTACTTCAACAGTCAAGCAGTAGCTCATCCCACTTCAGCAGTATGCTCCTTTGCGCAATTGCCATCTGAGCATCAAGCTTACATTGTTGGCTTAGATGAATCATATGTACCAAGATCATATGCAGAAGCAATGGAGCTTGAGGAGTGGAGAAACTCAGTTGGAGATGAGATAAATGCCATGATCATTAATGATACTTGGTATGAAAGTGAACTCCCAAAGGGAAAGAAAGCTGTGTCAAGCAAGTGGGTGTTTACTATCAAGTTTCTACCAAATGGCAAGGTGGAGAGGCACAAAACAAGACTGGTTGCAAGAGGCTTCACACAGACATATGGAGAGGATTATGTTGATACATTTGCACCAGTAGCCAAGCTACATACAATCCGGATCATTCTATCACTTGCAACAAATTTGGAGTGGGAATTATGGCAGATGGATGTCAAGAATGCTTTCCTTCAAGGAGAGCTAGACGATGAGGTCTTCATGCACCCTCCTCCTGGTCTAGAGAACTTGGTCAAGCCTGGAAATGTTCTAAGACTCAAGAAGGCAATCTATGGACTGAAACAATCACCAAGAGCTTGGTATCACAAGCTGAGTACTACATTAAATGGAAGAGGCTTCAGAAAATCAGAAGCTGATCACACCCTATTCATTCTTCCTGGTCCAAGAGGCACTGTGGTCATCTTGATTTATGTGGATGATATAATCATCACAGGCAGTGACAAAGAGGGCATCCAAGAAACCAAGGTATTCCTCAAATCTGTATTTGACATTAAGGATTTAGGTGAACTCAAGTACTTCCTTGGGATTGAAGTATGCCGCTCTAAAGAGGGGCTTTTCTTATCTCAAAGGAAGTACACACTTGATCTTTTAACTGAGGCAGGAAACCTTGGAGGAAGACCAGCCAAAACTCCTCTTGAAGATGGCTACAAAGTGCTGCGAGAGGGGGAGTTTGAAAGCATTCCATTTGATGATTTCAAGAAGTATAGACGGATGGTTGGGAAACTAATCTATCTGACCATTACTAGACCAGACATCTGCTTTGATGTGAACCAAGTCAGTCAACACATGCAGGGGCCTAAAGTACACCATTGGAACATGGTTGAGAGGATCATGAGATACTTAAGGGAGGCTCCTGGTCAAGGTGTATGGATGGGGTGCAATGGAAGCACAGAAAATGTAGGATATTGTGATGATGACTGGGCAGGAGATAGGGTTGATAGGAGATCAACTACTGGTTATTGCACATTCATTGGAGGCAACTTGGTGACTTGGAAGAGCAAGAAGCAGAAGGTTGTATCATGTTCTAGTGCTGAGGCAGAGTATAGAGCTATGAGGAAGCTCACTAATGAGTTGATATGGATCAAGGGATTGCTTGGAGACTTGGGGATTGAGACTACATCACCAATCACAATGCATTGTGACAATCAAGCTGCTATTCACATTGCCAGCAACTCAGTCTTCCATGAAAGAACCAAACACATTGAAGTAGACTGCCACAAGGTTAGACAAGCTGTGGAGAAGCAAATCATCCTACCTTGTTACACAAGAAGTGAAGACCAGTTAGCTGATATTTTCACCAAAGCAGCAAGCGCCAAAGTCTGTGAGTTCATCCACTCTAAGTTGGGACTCATAGACCTCACTTCTCATTGACTCACCTAGCATGAAGGTCTCTACTCTTTTTCCTTAGTGTGTTTTTATCCCACTGGGTTTTGCACACTTAGGTTTTAATGAGGGAGATTCTTCATGTGTCCAAGCTTGATCAGTCCCTATGGTCAAGCTTGAGGGGGAGTATTGAGATGAAGAAATAAATAAGAGAGGTATTGAGATGAAGAACCAAAGAGGAAGAATAAGATGAAGAAAGAGCTATCTGAACGAGAGTTAGGTTTTTGTCTGTACAACTCAACCAGGATGACCTAACTTGAAATGCAAGTCAAGACAAGTGAAGAATGTCGACAAACCTAGCTTATGGGAACTTTATATGGCAGTTGGAGGTTTATTTTGACCAGAGGAGAGAGTTTGAATTATTTAAAATAAGGAGATCACATGTTCTGCATAAGTCTTGGAGCTGTTGGTGAGCAGTCACTTTCCCTTGACCAGAGTAGCTGTCTTCTAGTCTATTTTATTCTTTATTTATTCTTCATGGTCAGGCAAGTTGCCAATATATTGTACACCTCTGAACTAATGTAAACTAAGGAGTATAATCTCCCTTCTCTCTCTTAATCTCCAAATTCGTCACTCTCTCTCTCCTCTCTCTCTAAAGTGTGAAGAAACTAACTCTCTTGTTCTTACTCTGTTCTTCATTGTTCTTCACCCAAATCTCACATAAACTCAACTATTCTCCTCATATTTTCACAATTCTAACACAAAAACCCTATTTCTCTCTCTCTCTCTCTCTCTCTCTAGTTGGCGAGTTGAGGTTTCTGGTGTGTAATATCCAGAGTCTAAGGGTGTCTAAGTTGGTGTGTCATATCCGATTTATTCATCTAGGAGTATCAAGAGATCATCCATCCCTCTTGTGTCACCATTCAATCCACAAAACTTGAAGAACTTGAGTCTCTGATTCGTTCCTGCAAGGATCTATCCTCCCATCAACCAAAGAAGCATCCTAGGATCGTGTCATGTGGTATCAGAGCAACTTTGGTTAGGGAACTCTCGTTTTCTCTTGAAATCTTTTTGATTCAGCAGTAATACTTCTTTATCAACTTGAATAAAAGTAGAAGTAGAGATTGTCTTAGGGCTGCTCGAATTTCTTTGTGTTCTAGGCGAAATTTGGCACTTTCCTTTTTTGGATTTAGGCGAAAGTCCTAGCTTTTTTTGTTTAAACCTAGCCGCACAAAGTATTCCTTGCCGAGCAAGTATTGTTTGGTGTTGAATTTTTTGTTGTTCCTGCTCGTGTGTTGTGTAGAAATCTGATAAAATAGGGTTCCTTGATCTGATCTCTGTCTTTAGGCTCTTCACATATGATATGATCATGGATAGCTCAAGCTCGGAGGAAGATGTTCCTGAGCCAGAAGGAAGTATCACACGATCTAAGACCAGGGAGTCAGCTCCGGAAGCCAGAGTAACACGTTCAAAAGCTAAGGAGTTAGCTAAGGAAGTCCGAGCCTTGATTAACACGGAAATGGAGGATCATCAAGCCACTGCTATCTACAACATATTCACCCATATTCCGCAAGAAGGACCAGGTGACTTATTTGAATAGCCACAAAGAGGATAATGTGTAGCTGTACTCTTTCCTTAGAGAATGGGTTTTTTCCTACACCGGGTTTACCATTCTTATGGTTTTAAGGAGGCAGGGCATTTTTTCTCTTCAATAAAGCTATTTGAATAAGTACTTGGTTTGGTTTTGGCACATAAAGACTTTTCTTTATGTCGCATGCTTTGTTGTTTTAATTCCAGACTTCATGCTGTTTTCTTTTATTTTTAGAACTACTTGCTGTTTTTCTTTTAAGGGTGTGTCAAAAACCCTAAGGCTCATGTGCCTCTCTCTTTCCTTTATATTTTCGTGACTGCTGCTTATAGAGAGGCAGAGAATAAACGTGAAAGAAACTTTTCCAGCAGAAACTTGTTCTCTCAAACTGATTCTATCCTAGACTTGAATCCGAGCCTCTAACGTGATCTTCATCATCCTAGAGTCTCTACAAACCAGCAACCATTGTTTCCAGCCTCTGGTTGTGTCGAAATCATCATTCCCATAGTCATCAATCTCGCCATCAGTCCACCTCCAGCCCATCCGTTCATCACTCCATCGCTGCCATCATTCCCTCATTCGTCGCATAATCCGTTCTTCGTTGCTTCAGTCTTTAAAACTTCATAGTAACGTTCCTAGGATCGTATCATGTGGTATCAGAGCCACTCTGAACCCTAAAGGCTAAGAAAAACAACCCCTTACCCTTCTCTGTTTTTGATTTCTCTTAGTTTCACAACTGCTGTTTTTTTCCCTTTGTTAACAGGAAAAGCTGATCTGTTTTTGTTAATTTCTGTTTAGATTAAGGTTTCTAATCTTTTCTGTGATTTTTGCAGGTGATTACATGGAGATTAGCTTCTGTTTTAGTTGATCAAAGCCGTGAATCAGCCTCTGTTTCTTAGTGATCATATGCTGTCCTGTTTTAGCTTGTCGTATCTCGCTGTTTGCTGCTGTTGTTAACTTGTTTTTGCTGCATCAAAACTAAGTTTTTACCATCTGTTTTAATTTGATATCTTGCTGTTTTGGTTGCTTGCTTGGTAATATTTTCAGTTCTGGGTTTTAATTTAAAGCTGAAGAATTTTTTGTCAAGTGTATTGAATTCTTTTCAAAGAACTTCTTACTGTGAGTTAGTTGATCTTTGTATCAGGTACCATGGAGCTTTCACCTGAAGCCATGGAGAACCTCAACAAGATAATGGCTCAGCAGATCAAAGAGTCCTCTATGGCTCTTTCCACTCAGATCACTGCTCGGCTCAATGAACAATTAGCTCAACAGATGGAGCAACTCAACACAAGAGTTGATACCACCATTAAGGAGATGATCAAAGCACGAGCATCCACTGGAGAAGAATCATCACATACTCCAACCCCTTCTGAAGCCATGCGTTTGCACAAGGGCAAAGGCCACATCGGCACCTCAGCCAAACGATCAAGACCTACATCTACTAGGCCAAGACCATCTCAAGATGTTCGGAACAACACTAATCCTTTTCCTTTTGATAATGTAGGTGCGAGAGGAACAGGAGCTGCTGTTCTACCTCCACGCCATCACAGGCCAAGCACAACCTTAGGAGGACAACGTGTATTCTTTGAAGAGGAAGATGCCTACTACGATGATCAAGATCTTTCGGATCGATCTAATGGCAGCACCATCCGTGCTAGAGGCCGAGAACCTCGTAGAGATGTTGATCATGTTCAACAATGGTGCGATCCTGAGCAGGCTCAAACTCAAGTCATGGGATCCAATGTATTGGCTAGCTAATCTACTGATCAAAGCTTGGCTGAATGAGCAATTTCAATGTCTCATTGGAATGGTCTATGAAGTATTAGACAGAGAGAAGGATAAGAGACTTGATGCGGACTCTGATAGTCATGGGATGATCATGAAACAGTGTGGACATGGAGAGGTCAAGATGGATGAAGCAACAGCACGTGGAGGATCCAAAGACCATCAGGAGACACTCCAGTACTCAGTTAAAGTCGTGGGCATCATGAAGAAGGAAAGGGAAATTAAACCATTGGTTTAATCTCTGATTGTTTAATGGATTGTAATGTTTTTAATTTGAACCAAAGGCAATTTTGTTTTGGGATTAACCAGGGTAAACCAAAACCAATTAGGATTAGGTTTTGTAAACCAATTTCAATTGGGTTTAGGGTTAGGGTTAGACAAAACCAAAACCAATTCGGTTTAGGTTTAGGGATTTCGTGTTTTCTTTTATATAATTGTATGCAGTCAGCTGAATAATGAATCAATCAAGTTTAGCAATCAAAAACGTTTCTTTTCATCTCTGCTCTTGCTTTGGCGAGTTGAAACTTGCTGGTGAGTAACATCCAGCGTGGGTTCTCTGTTTTGGTGAGTCATATCCAGATCAGAAGCCTTGGAGTATCAGGAGACGTGCCATCTCTCTTGTGTCCCACATCGATCCACAAGCCTTGAAGCAGATTGAGTCCTTGATTCTCTGTTTCCAAGGATTATCAAAGGATTTACCCACCTACAAGAGATCCAGGGAGTTACAGCCTATCCAGGGCCGTACCAAGTGGTATCAGAGCCTCTTGAAGGTTAGGGTAGCAGATCTTAATCTGGTTTCATCAACTGAACACGATTTTTGTCTCTTTGGTAGCTGATCTACAACCAAATTCGTTTGGAAGAGGAGAAGAGTGACAGAGAAGAGAAACTACCACAACAACAAAATCAACAAACCCTAGGAGCTTGGTTGACACCACACACGTCACCATGATAATACCTGAGGTCTTTGTTGGAGGAAGATGTCCCACAGCTTTTATATCATGGGCTGTAGGCATAGACAACTTTATCCTGCATAATCAAATACCTTCACAGGAAAGCTTAGCCTTTGCTATTAGTCTACTGAGAGGTGATGCTAAGGAATGGTGGAGGGAAGAGTAAGAAGCACGCTGGTATGAAGAAGAACAACTGGAAACTTGGGATGAGCTCAAAATAGCCTTGAGTTTTAGGTACATACCTGGTTTTCAATGGGAGGAAACTGCAGTGCCATACTCACCACCAGAGAATCCTTTACCCACGTCTGCAGGTGATAAAGAAGTACACATACAAGTATTGTGTGAGCTCGTGTCTGATCAAAGAAAACAAGAAGAAAAAGTGCCTGGAGAGTCATCTACAACTCATGAATTGGCGCTTGCTGTGATTGATCAAGGTGAAAGCTTTCAGTCTTTAACTTGTAGTTTACTGACCTGGTCTACTTTATACTTCCAGTCCAGCTTATTGGAGCATCTGAGAGTTGTTAAGGGCCTGCAGCAAGTCGTATTTGAACCAGGAGGAAGCTTGAGTGTTAGTAGAAGGCACAACAACAATCTGGCTCAGAAAGCAATTTCGTACAAGCTTGATCTACAAGGTTTCTTCACTCCTGAAGAACAAGATTTGAGGTCAAATCTTTTTGAAGGGAGAGAGGATGGTGTGATCCTAAGTATCTGCTGTGATAAGAGAAGAGAGTCAGCAGGTAACACGTTTTGGACCAGATCCATAATTGATCAGAACCAGCTTAGAAGAGCAAAACAGAAACTTGTTGTTGCCTAAGAGGAGAAACTGCTTGCTCTAAGTTCTGTTTGCAATGAGATACATCTAAGGCACGTGAAAGGATTGCAGCACTTTGTATTCAAACCAGGAGAAGAGGTTTGTGTGTGCAAAGACATGAATCAATTCGTGGTTAAAACAGTCAAGAGTTTGGAGTTGATTGTTCAAGGTACTGCCATCTTACAAGACTTGGATTTGAGGACAAATCCTTTTGAAGGGAGAGAGTATGGTGCGATCCTGAGCAGGCTCAAACTCAAGTCATGGGATCCAATGTATTGGCTAGCTAATCTACTGATCAAAGCTTGGCTGAATGAGCAGTTTCAATGTCTCATTGGAATGGTCTATGAAGTATTAGACAGAGAGAAGGATAAGAGACTTGATGCGGCCTCTGATAGTCATGGGATGATCATGAAACAGTGTGGACATGGAGAGGTCAAGATGGATGAAGCAACAGCACATGGAGGATCCAAAGACCATCAGGAGACACTCCAGTACTCAGTTAAAGTCGTGGGCATCATGAAGAAGGAAAGGGAAATTAAACCATTGGTTTAATCTCTGATTGTTTAAGGGATTGTAATGTTTTTAATTTGAACCAATGGCAATTTCGTTTTGGGATTAACTAGGGTAAACCAAAACCAATTAGGATTAGGTTTTGTAAACCGATTTCAATTGGGTTTAGGGTTAGGGTTAGACAAAACCAAAACCAATTCGGTTTAGTCATGAATGCAATCACTGGAGCTGTTACACTATCTAGCACCCTAATACACATTCAAACAGAGAACAAGGAATGGCCTTTTTAACAATCACACATCACACAAGACCTTTAAGCATCCTGGGACAGAATCTAGCAAGCTTTATAAGACCCTCAGGACAAGAACACACACTACACCACACGGCCATAACAAAAGTCTCAAGCTTTAAACAAGGGAAGGAAGTTATCTTACAGTCAAGGAACCTGTGCTGGTTCCTTGAACCTCCATGGTTAACCGGTTCATGACTAGACAGATTTGGGTTGTTGGTTTGGGAACCAACACCTCCTTCTTTGTGTGACCTTCCCCCTTGACCCCTATCATGCCAAAGACACCAACTTTCTCCATGTTTGAGTCGCCACACCAAGATCCAAGTTTAAAGTCTCCTTCTTTAAAAGGTTTCTCCTTGGACAGTGAGGAAGAGCGGCTTGGACAAGCTTCCACTGGCCTTCTTTCCCCAGAACGAACATGGGAGAGGAGGATGAACTGAGAATAGCTTATGGGCACGCCATGAATGATAAAGTTTCGATCTTGAAGGGTTTAAACGACTGGATGCACAGAAGCTTCTTCATTGGTTTAGAAATGGCATGAGAGAGAGAGAGCTTGAGCTTGTGGATGCTAATGAACCAGGTTCTGATTAACCAGGCTCTGATACCATGAAAGTTTATCAGATTCAGGCCGTGGGTTGTGTGAGAAGCTTCAACCTCAACAGGTTCGGACTGATCTTGTAATAACAAGGAGAAGAGAAGACTTGATGAGAGAATAAGATTGTGGAAGAGACTAAGAGAATAATGAGACTAAGGAGACATTCGTGAGGCTTGATGAACCAGAGACTAAAAGAGTGAAGAACAGAGATTTAGAACCCAGAAAAGAATAGGAAGGAGGAGGGGAAACCCCACTCTCTCACTTAATTCGTTTACAAATGATAATGAGGCCTTTATAGGCAATACAAGAAGCAAACATTAACCTATATCTAAGGGCTGATAAAGCCTGAGAGAATGGACGCTTTAGATGAAGTCAGATGGTCTTCATACAGGCTGGAGACAGCCTGGGCGCGCCTAGGAAAGCTTGGCCAGGAATAGGCCAGCAATGCACATGAACCTGGCCAATGATCAGTCCAAGTTCATTCCTTCTTTTGGATAAGCATCTTGAGAGCATATTCCTCTTATCCATCTCGTCCCAAATGATCCCTTGCCTCCTTAGCTTCAATCAGTCACAAGGGATTCGAATTGCTTTGGTTTATAGTGATCAAACCAAAGACCAACCCGAAACTGCTTTATTTCTCGACCGTACGGACTGTGTACGGACCACCCGTCTGTACACCTTGACCCGGATTTTGCACATTGCCCAAACTCACCCAAAAGTCGAAGCAGGAAGTGTTTTGGGTCGACCATGTCCGTACAGTCCATACAAGGCCGTACAGGCCGTACAACTAGCCGTACAGGCCGTACGACTGTCCGTACAGTCGACCCTATTTTTGCACTTTCGTCCAATGGCTCCCAAATCTTCCCAAACACTTCCTTCTTGATCATAAGCCCTTCTTGAACCTTGTTCTTGCTCAGCATAAGCTTCTGGACCCTCTTTAGTCCTTGATCAGACTTCTAATGGGTTTTGGCCCTAACTTTGCACATGGCCTTTAGTGGTCCATTTCTCACTTCAGGTTTAACACTCCCCCTCAAGCTTGACTCTATAGATCCTGAGTCAAGCTTGGAACCCTGAAGTCACTCCTCATTAAAAACCTTATGAGAGAAAACCCTCCTTAGGGATAAAACCCTCATAAGGAAAAGAGTAAGCTCCTTCAAGGCCTAGGGATTGGCCATTGAGCCTTTGTGCCTTAGAACCAGTGTGGTTGGACACAAAGGACTCTGGATCGTGGCCTAAACTCATGCAGCCAACAACAAAAAGGCTTGCACCCTCATAGAACTCGGATTGACCTCTTCATAGACCCAAAACAACCTCATTTGGTCGAATGTAAAGTTTTCGGGTCGACTTGGTCCGTACAGATTCTTACGGTCCGAGTACATCCGTCCGTACCAAATCTGTATGGCCTCGCCCTAACTTTACACAAAAACATCTTCAGTGAGGTTCAAGCACTGGTAATGGTACCTGATACATTATCCCAAAGGTGCATCAGTACTTATCAAGTATATACACAAGAAAAAGAAACTTAGGCACACCTCAAAACAAAGAAACGAAACCATAGATTCTAGCAACTTAGACATTCTTCTAAATGAAGCAAGTTATCAATGATGGTTTCTACTAAGGCAATAGCACTAGAACTTATTCCATTTTATCCATAACAACCAGAGCCAATCTATTCAAGCATTTAAGAACCATTCCGAGATGATGAATGACATGAATTGAATTGAGTTCAAGTTATTTCCCTTTTTGTTTGGATGAGGAGTGACTGGTTTGTCACTTGAATCCCTCACTTGAATCACTTGAATCGGCCAGTTGCAGCCTCTCCATGGCAACACCAACTTGATGGGAGGTTGGATGATCCTTTGTTGAAGTCCTTGCAAGGCTTTGAAGCTGGATCATGGATGGATCATGTAAATTCAGACTCCCCCTCAAGCTTAACTCCGAGACTATGGGAGGAGCTAAGCTTGTGAACGATCCAAACCATCCATGGCCTTATGACCACCAGTCTTCTTGACTTTGTGATGTCCTTCTTCTTGTGAGTTTACTCTCTTCCTTAATAGGAACTAGGGTGTTTGAATCACTATAGAGAGATCCTCACAAGATACTTTCTCTCCATTGCATGACCCATTCTCTATACACTCCTTGTATTTGAATGGACTGATGCGTCCATGGAGTGGTATGCAATGGGAAGATTAGCATGTCCTTTGTTCCATTTCCTTTAGATCATCGGCCTCCTCATGAGTTTGGTGATGATCTTCATTGCAGCACCCTCTTGGTGATGCTTTTCTTTGCTTGTCTACTGTCCTCTCTACACTCTCCTGATATGTAGGCTATGGTGACTGAACCACCATGGACAGAACCACAAGGCAGCTCTCCATTTGTCACAACATCCTCTCTACACTCTTTGGAGTACGCTATGGACTTCCCATGGAATGTTGGCAATGGGCAAATTCATGGTCATAGGAACCATCAGTCTTTACAAGACTTGATGTCCTTACCCTTGTGAGTTTTGGCTCTTTTCCTTATACCAGGAACTATTGGCGTTTGAATCACCTTAAGAGCCCTCACAAGGTAGTCTCTCATTGTATGATATCCCACTCTACACTTCCTGTAGACTTTGGGACTTACATGTACAAGTGGTATCATACAATGGTATCGACCTCTCATTGCATACTCAATCACACTACACTTCCTGTAGTTTGTGGACTGACACGTCCAGTGATGATATGCAATGGCATTAGACCTTTGTCTGGTCACTGTGGTTTGGTTTGTCACTGTATCACAACTTGTGTACCTAACATCACCACAACTCAATGCAAGATGAGATCATCCCATTGGGACCAAACCAAGATCACTCATTCGGTTTGATCACCAATGCCTCAACAAGCTAAAAGAAAACTTGAAACCAGCAGACCACAGAGCAAGATAGGGCAATTTAAACTTCTCTAGAAGCAATGCAAGCTTGAAACAAAGCACTTGCAACTAGGCTGGAATTTTAGATGCACCATATATGAATGCAACAATCTTAGACAGCAACTATTAGAATGCAACAGATTCAATCCGAACTAACCACTATATGATCCATTTTAAACAACCTAAACTGAATGCAAGAAAACACCCAGACATGATAATGAGCAATAGTTTCATCAAGATCATAGATTCAAGTAGTTTAGACATACTTCTAAATCCTACTTGATATCTCTGATGGATTAACTACGTCATTAACATCCAAGCAACAAAGAGCCGGATTGAATCACTACCTATATGCTTATGGATGCAAAACAGTCTAAACAATTCTCATGATGCAGGTAGCAGAGACATTCAGTTCTACACACCATGACCAAAAGAGATATGACAATGCACGAGACAATACTAAACCACCACTATGATGCTTATGCAAGAACGAGAATCAGAACACAAAACAATGCAGTAAACAAGCCAGGAGATCCTGGGACCAACAACACTCCATGCCCACCAAAGTATAAACTCTTATTAAGGGATTAATATAGAAAGATCTATTAGGGACAAAGGATTTGCTTACAGCTAAGGAATCTGGGCTGATTCCTTAAACCTCCATGAACACAGGTCAGTATTTCCTTTTGGGTTTAGCCCAACCCTTCTTTGGTCATTACTGCTTGAGGCAGCTTCAGACTTGGCTCTTAAGGAACACCTCCATCCTTTTCAGACTTGATGCTTAGCCCCCAATGCAACTCTTCTCAGATCAATACAGGTCACTGAGCTTGATGGTACTTCTGGTAGCTCACTTGAGTTTCTTTCTCTAGTTTGGCCGAGATTTGGATCCAAACTTGGAATGAGCTCAAGAGAGATCTAAAACCGTGTTCACCATTTCTTTAGCTTCAGTTCCTTTGGTCACCAGTCTCCCATGGACTTAAGTGATGACCACTCCTACTTATGTGCCTCTTGAGCTAGCAGCACACCACTTCCACAGAAGTGTCTTAATGCCACAAACTCTTCACACAAACAAACTCTCCATTGCTTCTAAATGGGCAGTGCCTTTTCTTACTTGGTTTGGTTAGACACTGAACACTTCTTATGTTCCTGTACAGCACTCAAACTCCAGAATAGATTAGGCCACAAGCATTGGGATCAAACTTTGACTAATCATCAAGTTTGATCTCCAATGTCAACAGCAATGCAACTTCCTAAATGACAATGCATGATCTGATAAGATAAAACACATTTCATTTAGGCAAAACTAGGCTACCTTAACCGCATCCTTAGACATTACTCTAGGTGCTCAACATAAGGCAGCAACCAACCAAGTGAAAGATGAAACAGCAAAACACCTTAACAAGTTCTAATCAGTCACGAATGCAATCACTGGAGCTGATACACTATCTAGCACCCTAATACACATTCAAACAGAGAACAAGGAATGGCCTTTTTAACAATCACACATCACACAAGACCTTTAAGCATCCTGGGACAGAATCTAGCAAGCTTTATAAGACCCTCAGGACAAGAACACACACTACACCACACGGCCATAACAAAAGTCTCAAGCTTTAAACAAGGGAAGGAAGTTATCTTACAGTCAAGGAACCTGTGCTGGTTCCTTGAACCTCCATGGTTAACCGGTTCATGACTAGACAGATTTGGGTTGTTGGTTTGGGAACCAACACCTCCTTCTTTGTGTGACCTTCCCCCTTGACCCCTATCATGCCAAAGACACCAACTTTCTCCATGTTTGAGTCGCCACACCAAGATCCAAGTTTAAAGTCTCCTTCTTTAAAAGGTTTCTCCTTGGACAGTGAGGAAGAGCGGCTTGGACAAGCTTCCACTGGCCTTCTTTCCCCAGAACGAACATGGGAGAGGAGGATGAACTGAGAATAGCTTATGGGCACGCCATGAATGATAAAGTTTCGATCTTGAAGGGTTTAAACGACTGGATGCACAGAAGCTTCTTCATTGGTTTAGAAATGGCATGAGAGAGAGAGAGCTTGAGCTTGTGGATGCTAATGAACCAGGTTCTGATTAACCAGGCTCTGATACCATGAAAGTTTATCAGATTCAGGCCGTGGGTTGTGTGAGAAGCTTCAACCTCAACAGGTTCGGACTGATCTTGTAATAACAAGGAGAAGAGAAGACTTGATGAGAGAATAAGATTGTGGAAGAGACTAAGAGAATAATGAGACTAAGGAGACATTCGTGAGGCTTGATGAACCAGAGACTAAAAGAGTGAAGAACAGAGATTTAGAACCCAGAAAAGAATAGGAAGGAGGAGGGGAAACCCCACTCTCTCACTTAATTCGTTTACAAATGATAATGAGGCCTTTATAGGCAATACAAGAAGCAAACATTAACCTATATCTAAGGGCTGATAAAGCCTGAGAGAATGGACGCTTTAGATGAAGTCAGATGGTCTTCATACAGGCTGGAGACAGCCTGGGCGCGCCTAGGAAAGCTTGGCCAGGAATAGGCCAGCAATGCACATGAACCTGGCCAATGATCAGTCCAAGTTCATTCCTTCTTTTGGATAAGCATCTTGAGAGCATATTCATCTTATCCATCTCGTCCCAAATGATCCCTTGCCTCCTTAGCTTCAATCAGTCACAAGGGATTCGAATTGCTTTGGTTTAAAGTGATCAAACCAAAGACAAACCCGAAACTGAATTATTCTCGACCGTACGAACTGTGTACGGACCACCCGTCCGTACACCATGACCCGGATTTTGCACATTGCCCAAACTCACCCAAAAATCGAACCAGGAAGTGTTTTGGGTCGACCATGTCTGTACAGTCCGTACAAGGCCGTACAGGCCGTACAACTGGCCGTACAGGCCGTACGACTGTCCGTACAGTCGACCCTATTTTTGCACTTTCGCCCAATGGCTCCCAAATCTTCCCAAACACTTCCTTCTTGATCATAAGTCCTTCTTGAACCTTGTTTTTTCTCAGCATAAGCTTCTGGACCCTCTTTAGTCCTTGATCAGACTTCTAATGGGTTTTGGCCCTAACTTTGCACATGGCCTTTAGTGGTCCATTTCTCACTTCAGGTTTAACATTGCTGGTGAGTAACATCCAGCGTGGGTTCTCTGTTTTGGTGAGTCATATTCAGATCAGAAGCCTTGGAGTATCAGGAGACGTGACATCTCTCTTGTGTCCCACATCGATCCACAAGCCTTGAAGCTGATTGAGTCCTTGATTCTCTGTTTGCAAGGATTATCAAAGGATTTACCCACCTACAAGAGATCCAGGGAGTTACAGCTTATCCAGGGCCGTACCAAACAGCAGATCAAACATCTCAAAATTCGTTTCCCTTCTTTTATTGGTTCAAATGATCCTGAGTTATATCTTTATTGGGAGCGTAAGATGGAATCCAATTTCTTGATCGCAGGTACCTATCCATCCAACAAGGTGAAGATAGCCATAACTAAATTTCGCGACTATGCCTTACTTTGGTGGGAACAGCTTTGCCTTACGCGTGCTCGGGCGAATGAAACTCCTATTACCACTTGGACGCAGTTACTCATTCAAATGCGCAAGAAGTTCATTCCCGCTCACTACCATAAGGAGATTCTCAACAAGCTTAGGCGCCTAGTTCAAGGTTCTAAGTCTGTTCAGGAATATTACCAGGAATTGGAAACTCTTTTTATTCGTGCAGGTCTTCAAGAAGGCGAAGATATGGTTATGTCCAGATTCTTGGGAGGACTTAACCGTGACATACAAGACAAATTGGAGCTTCAGACTTACGCAGACATTGATGAGATGATTCACAAAGCAGAACTCATTGAAGCTCAAAACAAAAGGCGTACTACCAGACCCTCCTTCACGCCTACTACCTCAAGGCCGAGAGACAACAACACCATGTCTAAACCTGCCGACTCCAAAGACACTAAGCCGTCGCAATCTGTGACAAAAGAGGGGGTAAAATCTGACGTTAAACCCATGTCTAATACGTCTCTAGCTGGTGTACGATGTTTCAGGTGTCAAGGAATAGGACATTACATTCGTGATTGTCCTAACAAGAAGGCGTTTATGTTATGAGACGACGGGGAAATCATTCCTCAATCTGAGTCAGAAGGAGAGTCAACCTATGAGGAAGAAGAAGAGCTACATCCTGCCGTGGGAGAGCTCTTGGTAACTCGGAGAACTCTTTCAGTTCAATCTCAATCCGAGGAATCATGCCAACGGGAGAATCTATTCCATACTCGTTGTCTTGTCAAAGGTAAGGTATGTAGTTTGATTATAGATGGCGGGAGCTGTACCAATGCAGCTAGCGAGGTGATGGTTCAGAAACTTGGACTGGAAACGCAGCCACACCCACGGCCCTACAACCTCCATTGGCTTGATAATGGCAAAGGTATTGACGTCAATAAACAAGTTAAGGTTACACTAACCATTGGCAGGTACGAAGACGAGATCCTATGTGACGTTATACCAATGATGGCCAGCCATATATTGTTGGGGAGACCATGGCATTCTGATCGTAAAGTCTTACATGATGGATTCACCAACAAGCAGACATTCAACCACAAAGGCAAAAAGGTGACCTTGCTGCCCATGACACCTCACGAAATTTACAAGGATCAGCTCAAAGCCAAGTCCAAACCCACGCCAGAAGAGGAATCTTCTAACAGTTCAGTTCTATACCTTAATGCTAGGGAAGTTTCTGATTGTATTGATTCTGAATTACCTGTCTTTATGGTTATGTATAAGGAGTCCCTATTCAATGCTAATGATCGTCTTGAGCTGCCTGTACGAATGTCTGATCTTTTACAGGAATTTAGTGATGTCTTTCCCGAAGACATACCATCTGGGCTCCCACCTATCCGAGGTATAGAACATCAAATCGATATAGTACCAGGTGCTCCTCTACCCAACAGGCCTGCGTACCGAACCAACCCTGAAGAGACTAAGGAGCTGGAAAAACAAGTCACTGAATACATGGACAAAGGATACGTACACCAGAGCCTTAGCCCATGCGCAGTCCCTGTTCTATTGGTACCCAAGAAAGACGGCTCCTGGAGGATATGTGTTGACTGCCGTGCCATCAACAACATTACCGTTAAATACAGACATCCAATCCCACGCCTTGATGAAATGCTTGATGAGCTTTGTTGATCTACTATATTCACGAAAATAGATCTAAGGAGTGGTTACCATCAGATTCGCATGAAGGAAGGAGATGAATGGAAGACAGCTTTTAAGACAAGCATGGTCTTTATGAGTGGCTGGTCATGCCTTTCGGACTCACCAATGCTCCCAGCACCTTCATGAGACTCATGAACCATGTCCTCAGGGAATTTATCGGAGTATTCGTGGTTGTATACTTCGATGACATCCTCATCTATAGCAACGGTTTGCAAGAACATCTTTCACATATTCGTTCTGTTTTAAATGTTCTTCGATCTGAAAAGTTATATGCTAACCTTGCTAAATGTTCTTTCTGCACTAAGGAAGTAGTCTTTTTAGGATTTGTTGTGACAGCAGAAGGAGTTAAGGTTGACGAGGAGAAGATCAAAGCAATCCGTGATTGGCCTACACCCAAAACCGTGGGAGAAGTTAGGAGTTTTCACGGTTTGGCAGGTTTCTATAGACGATTCGTGAAAGACTTCAGCACCATTGTTGCTCCACTTACCGAAGTGATCAAGAAAGACATTGGTTTCAGATGGGAAACCGCCCAAGAAAAGGCTTTTACAGCCTTAAAAGAGAAGCTTATCAACTCTCCTTTATTAGTCTTACCTGATTTTAAAAAGACTTTTGAAATTGAATGTGATGCGTCTGGTGTCGGTATTGGTGCAGTACTTACACAGGAAAAGAAACCAGTGGCATATTTCAGTGAGAAGTTGGGAGGAGCTACTCTTAACTATCCTACCTACGACAAGGAACTCTATGCCTTGGTACGAGCTCTGCAGACCTGGCAGCACTATTTGTGGCCTAAAGAGTTCGTCATACACACAGATCACGAGTCCCTTAAGCACCTCAAGGGACAACAAAAGCTCAACAAAAGTCATGGTAGATGGATGGAATTCTTAGAAACTTTCCCGTACGTGATTCAGTATAAAAAAGGTAAGGACAATGTAGTTGCCGATGCATTGTCCAGGAGGTATTCTCTTATCTCTACCTTAAGTTCGAAATTAATTGGTTTTGAACTAGTGAAGGAACTCTATGAATCTGATCCGGATTTTAAAGAATACTATTCCAAATGCTCTAAATTTGCTTTTGAGAGTTATTTCAGGAAAGATGGCTATCTGTTCTACCAAAACCGACTATGCATTCCTACGGGAACAATCCGAGAACTATTAGTGAGGGAAGCTCACGGTGGAGGACTTGCTGGTCATTTTGGTGTGGCGAAGACTTTACTCAGTCTTCAGGATCAGTTCTACTGGCCCCATATGAAGAAGGACGTGGAGAAAGTGTGCTCTAGGTGTGCCGTGTGGAAACTAGCCAAAAGCAAAGTTCAACCACACGGGTTATATACACCTTTACCTATTCCTTCTCACCCTTGGACTGACATCTCCATGGATTTTGTCATTGGCTTACCTCGAACCAGAAGTGGTCGAGATTCTATTTTTGTGGTTGTTGACAGGTTCAGCAAGATGGCACATTTCATCGCCAGCCATAAGACAGATGATGCAGTTAGTGTTGCCAATTTGTTTTTCAGGGAAGTAGTGAGACTTCACGGAATGCTGAGGGTGATAGTATCAGACCGTGATACCAAGTTCTTGTCTCATTTTTGGCGCACTCTATGGGCGAAACTTGGCACCAAACTTTCATTCTCTACCACGTGCCATCCTCAGACTGACGGTCAAATGGAAGTAGTCAACAGATCACTATCAACCCTTCTGCGAACCATGGTTAAAGGCAACCTGAAGACATGGGAAGAGTATCTACCTTTTGTCGAATTCGCCTATAACCACGCTAAGCACTCTTCCACTTTATTTTCTCCCTTTGAAATTGTTTATGGATTTAACCCCTTGTCTCCTTTAGATTTGGTTTCTTTGCCATTGAAGGAACGTAGCAGTTTAGATGGAAAAAAGAAAGCTGAGTATGTACGCAGACTTCACGCCAAAGCCAAAGAAAACATCGAGAAGAAGACCAAGCTGTACGCTAAACATGCAAACAAGGGGCGCAAGGAGCTGATTTTTGAAGTGGGAGACCTTGTTTGGGTTCATCTTAGGAAAGACCGATTTCCTGAAGAGCGGAAGTCTAAACTAATGCCAAGAGTTGATGGTCCTTTTGAAGTAATTCAAAGGATCAACAACAATGCCTACAGACTTGACCTCCAAGGTAAGTATAACACCTCAAGTGCTTTCAATGTTTCTGATTTGCTTCCTTAGGTTGCAGATTTGGACTTGAGGACAAATCCCTTTCAAGAGGGGGAGGATGATATGATCATGGATAGCTCAAGCTCGGAGGAAGATGTTCCTGAGCCAGAAGGAAGTATCACACGATCTAAGACCAGGGAGTCAGCTCCGGAAGCCAGAGTAACACGTTCAAAAGCTAAGGAGTTAGCTAAGGAAGTCCGAGCCTTGATTAACACGGAAATGGAGGATCATCAAGCCACTGCTATCTACAACATATTCACCCATATTCCGCAAGAAGGACCAGGTGACTTATTTGAATAGCCACAAAGAGGATAATGTGTAGCTGTACTCTTTCCATAGAGAATGGGTTTTTTCCTACACCGGGTTTACCATTCTTAAGGTTTTAAGGAGGCAGGGCATTTTTTCTCTTCAATAAAGCTATTTGAATAAGTACTTGGTTTGGTTTTGGCACATAAAGACTTTTCTTTATGTCGCATGCTTTGTTGTTTTAATTCCAGACTTCATGCTGTTTTCTTTTATTTTTAGAACTACTTGCTGTTTTTCTTTTAAGGGTGTGTCAAAAACCCTAAGGCTCATGTGCCTCTCTCTTTCCTTTATATTTTCGTGACTGCTGCTTATAGAGAGGCAGAGAATAAACGTGAAAGAAACTTTTCCAGCAGAAACTTGTTCTCTCAAACTGATTCTATCCTAGACTTGAATCCGAGCCTCTAACGTGATCTTCATCATCCTAGAGTCTCTACAAACCAGCAACCATTGTTTCCAGCCTCTGGTTGTGTCGAAATCATCATTCCCATAGTCATCAATCTCGCCATCAGTCCACCTCCAGCCCATCCGTTCATCACTCCATCGCTGCCATCATTCCCTCATACGTCGCATAATCCGTTCTTCGTTGCTTCAGCCTTTAAAACTTCAGAGTAACGTTCCTAGGATCGTATCAACATCCTTGATCAAAAAGTTTTCGATTTTCTGTAATCTGTTTCTGGTTTTGCAGATTGATTTCTTTGTTATCTCTGTTTGCTTCAAACTCTTTGATCTCTTTTGTTAGAACTACTTACTGGCTTAATCTTTCTCTTGTCTCAGGTACCATGGCAGGAGATCAGAAAGGAGTCCTCACTAAGAATGAAAGGCTGTTACTTAGGGTTATGAAGGCTCAGCTGCAGCAGAAGATGAAAATCAGCCATGATAAATTTCGGCAGGAGTTTAGACAGGATCTCCAACAAGCTACTGGTCATAGTCTTGAGTCTAGAAGCAAAGAGAGGAGACTGAGACGTGGGCATGAAGGAAGAGGCAGTAGCAGAGACAAACCTGCTGATCAAAGGATGAAAATTCCTCAATTTCATGGCAAGGATGATCCGGCTGCATATGTGGAGTGGGAAGAGAAGATGGAGTTGTTTTTCAATTGTCAAAGCTATGCTGAAAGAAAGAAGGTTCAAGTGGCTACTGCTGAGTTTTTTGGTTAGGCTTTGAGATGGTGGAATCACTTGATAGGGTCCAGAAGACTTAATGGAAAAGAACCAGTGGCAACTTGGCATAAGCTGAGGACTTTGATGCGAAGAGAGTATGTTCCAAGACAGTATCACAAGGAAGTACTTCGAAAGCAGCCTGAGACAAAGCTACGTTCTTCAAACTCTCCTCAGAAACAACAAGACAGCAAGAACTCAAGTCCACTTGGTTCATCAAGCAAAACGTCAACCTGTTCCATTGAAGATAGCATAAGGAAGGCAATTTCACAAGCATTTAGGGATGTGGAGAAACAATACAAACATACTAAGACCACACCCCCGTCCTTAGAAGCACAGAACCAGACTCAGCTGCACAATCAGATTTAACTGCACCAACTCAAGAAGCTCCAACAGAAACATCCTTGGTAAAAAGACAGTCTGGGACAGAACAAGAGTGTTCTCTTTTCTTACCTCAGCCTGAATTTACTTTCAGTACTTCTTGTGGTGAGCTAACTTTTCTTGAACCGGTGCAACCGAGTAGCCTTGTTTTAGTGTCACAGGTTGCAAAAGAAGAATCAGTAGAGAGAGGACCAGAGCAATCAACACAAGGAGAAGAGTTAGAACAGCACAAAAACTTGCAGTCTGAAACAGCTCATGAATCCTTGTCTTATGACTTACAAGAGCACTGTAAGGAATTTAATATGCTTGCTTCTGTGCCTGAAATGTTTGTTAAAGTGAGTACTTAAGACATAAAACGTTTTGATCTTGACAAAGTAAAAGGTTTTTGTGTTTCAAAATCTGTTTTTGAAAACATGTTTAAATCTTTTAAAGAACTTGAACCAGAAAACCTATTTGATGAAAAACGTTTTCTGAAACGTGACAAAAGTTTTGATCTTTCTGAAAAGGGTTTTGAGCTTAAATTGAATCAATTTGATTGTTGTTTTAGAAAACTTTGTGATTCACTTGCTAGAACTGAAGAGAAAAATTTTGTTGTGAATTTTCCTAGGCATGATTTGATCACTGATGATTGTTTTGCATCCACATATGTCTTGAAAGAACCTAGGAAGTTGCATGAACCGGAATTGCATCATTCTGATGTTAAGTTTGAAATTTTGAAATCTGCAAATATCTCTGAGCTTGAGATTGATTGCTTGTGTGCTGAAAATGTTTATAAACGTGTTGAATTGTTAGTTGATGATATCTTAGTGTATAACACGTTCTTTGATAAACTCATTGCACTTCTGAAACTTGAGATAAATGGTACTAGATGTATTGTTTTGTGCCTTGTTAACATGCTGGTCTACAATACTTTCTTTGACATGATAACCCACTTGACTTGTCCAAAAGAAGCTGAGAAAGGTACAGGTGAAAATAGGGGCTATAAAGATCAGAGAATCAATGATGAATCCTTGGCTAAGTTGGAGACATAACAAGCAAATCTTGAAAACTGTCTAGTCGCCAGCTGTGATATAGGAGCAGTCAGAAGATCATATCTCATCTACCAAAACAATTTAGGCCATGAAACCAACTGCATTAAAAACTTAACTCATCAGGCTATCACGTCGAATTGGACTGATGTCCAAAGCTTCTCAGGTGAAAGAGTTATGGGTTCTACAAGTCAGGTGATCCTATCTCTGCTTTGTTTGAATTTAAGTTTAGAACATCTCAAACCTATCTATGGCGACCAGGTGAGCATGCTAAGGTAAGTGGTAATGTTTTCAATGATTCTTTTATCACTCTTTACACAGATATAATACTCTTGTTTTTATCAAAAGAGCCAAGTATAGATTTCAGGAAAGCTTTGAAGGGTGTACGGAGAAGCTACAAGCGTGAGGGAGATTTGAGGTTCAAACCACCATATTTGGACCAGGATAAGCACCAAGGCGTCACTTTCTTCATCATCATCAAAGAAGCACCTCCAGATGCAACATACAAGCCAAAACCGAGCAGAAAAGGATTTGGACTATTGCTCTTACTCTATGATAAAATTTTATGTGCTAACTTATTGTGTGTTAAAGAGTATGATGCAGGTGTGAGTAATGAATCAGGAAGCAAACGGATCAGTCCCTTCTACGTATCCGAACCAATCAGCAACAATGCCTATCAAAGAGTCTTGCAAGGTAAGTGTAATCTGATTTTTAACTCTGATGTTACTGATTTGGTTCCCTCTATTGCAGATAAAACATATTTGAGGACAAATCTTTTTGAAGAGGGAGGGGATGATGTGATCATGGAAAGCACCAAGGAATATGATGTGATCATGGACCAGATTACTAAAGAAGGCAAAGAGATCTTAGACGAGCCCCATGATGCCACAATGCACCAGAAGCCTGGTGATGATGCTCTGACCATTCCAAAAGGTCCCATGACTCGTCCCAGAGTCAAGATACTTAAGGAGACTGTTGTAGGATTACTCACTTCACATCCACAACAAGAAGAAAGTCTTGGACAAGGTTTGATCCGAGATGTCTTGAACACCATTCAGGCCATCTCTACATCAAGCTGAGTTAGTGTCTAGGTAAGACATTTGGTGTGTGCTCTTTTCCTTGCTTTTGGTTTTGTCCCACGAGGTTTTCCGGAGGAAGGTTTTTAACGTGGCCACAACTTGTCTT
>CAJHQP010009264.1:0-23142 GCA_905132765.1 Moricandia arvensis
CCATCGTGTGGTTCTTGTATCCAGCCTCTTGAAACCATTTAGAGAGTATAAGAAGTTTAAATTATTAAAAGATTGTTGGATAGTGAGGAAATAAGAAAAGTAATCCAAGATGTATGTAATTCCCCTGAACTACAACCGATGCAAATATCGTGACCCATATTGCAAGATGCCAAAAAGCTCTGAGTCAATGGAGACGACAAAATATTTTAAACTCTAACAAGTAGCTAAAGGAAAAAGTTGACGCAATGTAGCTTTGAAAGAACTCTCTGAAACTCTTAAGGCAGAAGAAATGTTTTGGAAACAAAAATCAGGATTCGATAGCTGAGAGAAATGGATATGAATTCTATTTTGTTCCAATCATCTGACAATGCAAAGACGAGTAAGAAATATAATCACTCGGTTGACTAACAGTTCTGGGAATATGGTTGAAGATGGAAGGAATGGTAAAAATTTCTACCAGCTATTTTTAAAGTCTCTTTGAAACATCGACACCGACATAGATAGATGAAGCTTTGGGGAATATCTCTTCGACGATCACTGCTGAAACAAACCAAGCCCTTACAGTCCCGGTTACGAAATGTAAAGTTAAACTTGCACTTTTTGCAATGCATCCAGAGAAAGCTCTTGGACCAGACGTCATGAGTGCCCTTTTTTACCAGATATTTTTGGAATATCATGAAGGGAGACTTGACTCGTATCGTCATGAGTTTATATGTCAAGATATCATTTCACATGCACTGAATGATACAAACATTTTCTCTTTCTAAAAAACATAAAAAAATGGACACGCCTCAATTTCGGCCTATTAGTTTATGCAATGTGAGTTATAAGATAATCTCTAAGGTCTTATGCCAGAGGCTAAAGAAAGTCCTACCAGAATGGATCTCGTAAACAGAATCACCCCTTGTGGCGGGTAGGAAAATTACTGATAACATTATGATTGGCCATGAGATGTTTTGACACTCTCAATAACAAAACCAGATGAAATCAAAAGAGAATGGCTATTAAAAGTAACATGAGCAAAGCATATGATTGCATGGAATGGATTTTGATCCTGAGAGTAATGAAAAATTGGTTTCTCAGATACTTGGATCAAATGGATTATGCGCTGCGTCTCTTCAGTTAATATCAGGTCCTCCTGTATGGTCAACCTAGAGGAAACACTGTCCCACATAAGGATTACGACAAGGATATCATATATCTCCTTTCATTTTTATCTTCTGTAAGGAAGCTTGTTAGCCTTCTAAATCTAGAAGAGAATGAAGGAACGATAACCGAGATGCACGTAACACGTGTTAGCTCCTAGGTGTTCCACCTGTTATCTACTGATGATAGCCTTTCTTTTGTACGGCAGAACCCCCATGAATGTGATGAAGTCATGAAAGTAGTAAAAACGTATGGGAAAGCATCATGACAGTGTATAAACTTTGAGAAGTCGTCGCTTCCTCTTTGGAAAGAGAGTTCCAAAATTTAAAAAGCAAGAAATCAAGCGACACTGGATATTGAGAATGAAGAAGAAAGGGAACTTATCTTGAAATTATGGAGGATATAAGTGGATCTAAATGCAAGTTATTTGTCTTCCTTAAGGACACGCTTGATCATAGGATCAATGGATGGTCGGGTAGGTGGCTGACAAAGGGTCGAAACTAATTTCTTATTATGGATATAGCTTTAGCGCTTGATGTGTGGTATTTTATTTTACATTCAAGTTAACCCTATTTCCCCACTTTTTAATCTCTCAAATAAGAGTTCAGTGTAGTACTTAGGGATCGAATCTACATAGACTCTAGGATTGCACAATAGACTTATTGCTTGCGAATTAAAGCTAGAGGAATTATAATATAATAAAAGCGATTTCAAGATTGATTTAGTTTTTGAAGATCAAATTAAGAGGTTAGACTTAGAAGAAATTCTCAGGTGGATTAGGTAATGCAAACTAATAGTTGCTAGGGTTTCAATTAAGCACCGTTCTCGAACTAAAACCTCAAGGTTTAGGAGATCACTCTCGCGCATCTCAACTGAGCGTCGATCGATGTCCATAAGGTGGTATCGATCAACGCTCATTCTAAACAGTATTGGTTTCGCGGTTTGATGGGTTCTCTAAACTTCCAATTCAACTCTCGTTTGTTACCGGTTATTTAGATTGTTTAAGATAGGTTCCTAGTTATAATCAAACGCTCGCTTGTGCAATAGAACCCTAATTTCTGAGATTGAGGTGATCAAGTTCAACTTAGCATTAAGAACAACTTAAATAAAGAACCAAGAAGATTACTCTAACAATTCTATAAAATCAACAATAACATTACTACCATTGAATAACCCTAAATCTAAAAATGAATTACACAAACATAACAATAAAGAACATGATTAAAGTCTCAGTAAATTCAATAGAATAAACTGAGTAAAAAGATAAGGAGTTCAAGATCTTCTCTGTAATTATGATCAAATCTTTCTCTCCAATAGATGTAACAGGTGTTCCAACTCTCAACTCTAAAACACTTGTGTAACTTAGAAGAAAAACCTTTTTTTTAGGTCTTCTAGGCATAGGTAAAACTAAGATAGAAAACCCTAATAAATATTCTAAATGTTGGCTAGGATTTGTCTTGCAAATGATGGAACTTCTTGGCAAACTTGTAATTTCTCAAGCCTTCATAAATCTCCCAGACGTCACACACTATCGATTGACGCACAGTGTGTGACGTCGATCGATGGTGCATGCATAAACTAGATCTAGCTCTGAGTTTCTTGCTGAGCATCCTAAATGTTCCAAATTAGCCCAAAAGCTCCAATTACTTCCAATGAGTAATACTCTAAAACAATACCAAATGCATATAAAAGACTCTAAAACACTCTATATAGCATAGGTAAAATAGGTAAAATAGGTAAAATCCATGGCATATCAACTCCCCCAGACTTATCATTTTGCTTGTCCTCAAGCAAACAAAGCCTGTGAAAGACGTTTTGAAAAGCGGAGACTCACATAATGTCTAAGTATAACTATGACCCCTACTTTGTTGCAACCATATCTTATCAGTCAATCACAGAGAAAACTTTATATACCCTGTCCTAGTTATAGCAACCAATTCCATTCCACTAACAACTTAAAAAATACTAGCTTGACTCGCCCTTCTACTGATTTCATTTCTTTGCATAAAATAAAAGTGCATGTTTTTACCCAGGAGTGTCGATCAAAGGACACATGGACTCTTACCCTGCAATTCTGGACAACCAGGCACAAAGTCTTCTATGATCCCTTTCTTCCCTCTTTTCTCTCTTCTCTGATTTTTTTTGGATCTCAAACTTAATGGACAATGATGCTGATAGGGTCCATCTTGCCATCTCATTGTCGATTGTTTTTTAAAACAAAGTTGTAGGCGAATAGTTGGGTCATCAGTAATGTACATATCCCTCGCTTCCAACAATGTGTGATCGTTCCTCGGAATTAAAATAATTGGGTCATTGTAATGTACTTGCCCCTCTGCATCTTGGGACGTCATCTTAATCTTGTAAGCTTTTAGGTAGATGCTGAAGAGAGAGAGAGAGAGAGAGAGAGAGAGAGAGAGAGAGAGAGAGAGAGAGAGAGAGAGAGAGTTGGGAACCAGAGGTGCAATGACTTAAACTTATAGACTTGCAGAAGGAATCTGATCTAGTGCCAAGCCCCAAAACAAGCAAATAATGTTAGGGTTAGTGTTGGAAATCAGCTTCGGTTCCTTCAAACTTTCTAAGCAAGTGTGATATAGTGGTAGGATGATCCACTTTGGTATATCTAGTAATCTCTACAAACAACTTTCTAAGAATGGTGCTAAAGTGTGGTTAGTCAATAATAAATCTTGATCATTGTCCCCTTCTTGAAACAATAAAAAGTCTTTTGAAAATCGTTAGTAAGAAATAAAACATCAAAACTAATGTATGGTGTTAGTAACTACCTCCCCGAGACATAAATAACACTGTCTTAGGTTAAAACAGTCTGAGATTGGCGGGATGAAATAAATTGGAATGAAATTAATAGTTGTTAAAATTTAAGAACTCGTACCTCTCTGTCATGGTCGCCATCGATTGACGGTACCCAAGGGGTATCGATTGATGATCGACGGACAGCATGAAACCCGTCTACAAAATAACTGTAAAAATTTCTAAATCTCCATAATCTGATCATCTCTCTTTTTGTTAGCACAACTAGACACTCAAAAAATCATGTTAAATAACAAACGGTCATAATAATAAACATAAGTTCTAAATACAATAAAGCAAACAAAATAAATAGTGTTTATGAAAAGGGGTCATGTCGAACTTATATAGTCTCGACACTCGATCAATCGATCGATGGTCCTATAGGGGTATCGATCGATGGTCTGTTTTGTGCCTCCTACTTCACGTTTAAACATTGAATGCATTATAATAGTTAGTTTTTTTTAACTGAATAATTTAGTGGGTTGCCTCCCACTCACCGCTTGTTTAAAGTCATTAGATTGACGAAAAATGGGCTTATCATTTGGGGTTAGGCACCTCCAGACGCATGGATTGAGTAAGCAGAATTTCAGCTTCAGTCCCAGTAATGTTTCACTCTCTGCAATTAACCATAAATCCTCTCCTTAGGATTAAATAGGACTATAGTCACATAAGGCGTAACTTCTTTTAATAGTTAAGGGTCTGGACTAACGAGACGTAGTTTTTCCTAGAAACAAAGTCAACCGAGAGTCATAGGCGTACTCGTTCGGTTCGAAATGCCTAGAATGATTTTATTGTCTTGATAGACTTTCGTTCTCTCCTTGTAAAATTTCATGTTTTCGTAGGCGCGATACCTAATTTCGTCTAGCTCATTAGCTAAGTTAATCTCTTCCTGCTGTGGGTTTAGCATCAAAATTTATCATTTTTATGGCTCATTCTGCTTTTACGCGCTAGTTCTACAGGGAGATGGCATGCTTTTCCATAGAGTAGGTGAAATGGGGTAGTTCCTAATGGTTTTTAAAACGATGTTCGGTATTGCCAAAGCGCATCATCGAATTTTAGAGCCAATCCTTTCTGTTTGATCCTACCGTCTTTTCTAAGTTTTCTTTGATTTGACGTTGGATACTTCTACTTGTCCATTGGTCTGAGGATGATAGGGTGTATCTAATTGATGGTGAACTCCATGCTTCTAGAGTAGTTTTCGAACACTTTATTATAAAGTGGGTACCTCTGTCGCTTATAACTACTTGAGGAACTCCAAATCTAGGAAAAATGACGCTCTTAAAAAGTTTAACGACTAGGAAGCGTCATTTTTTGGAGTTGCTATTGCTTCGACCAATTTGGATATGCAGTCTACGACAACTAAGATGTATTTATTTCGTGTGAATAAGGGATAGGCCAAGGTGAAATTGATGCCCCAGTAATCAACACTCCAACTTCAAATATGAATTTTGTTCCATTTCGTTTCTCTTGCTGATTTTCCTCTTCTTTGGCATGGGTCGCATTTCGCTACGTAGGCTTGAGCATCTCGAAACATAGTTGGCCACCAAAAGCCTGCTTGTAAAATTTCTGACACTGTCTAAAACTAGCAAAATGCCAAGCGTAACGATCCATGAAAATGATACAAATTTCTAGAGTTTCGCTTTCAGCAACACATCATGTGTATATGCCGTTAGAACAATGTTTATTAAGATAAGGTTCTTCCCAGTGATATCTCTGGATTTCTCTAAAAAATTATTTTTATGATATCCTTTGAAGAGTCCGGGTTCTACTTCGGCCGCAAGATAATTTACTATATCTGCATACCAAGGGTATCAGTGGGTGTTCAGTGCAGAATTTCTAGAAGGCGAATACCATGACAATAACTCTTTTTCTGTTTTCGCATAATTTCGTTTTGCAACGTCTAAAGTTCTACTGGCGTAGTATATAGCATGTAAACTTTTTGTCTTTCTTTTGCTAAGTACTGCGCCTACAGCGAAATCGCTGCGTCGCACATAATCTCGTAGGTAGATCCCAGTGCGGTGCTTAGACAATAGGGGCGTATACGAGCACTGATTTGATTCTTAAAGGCTTCGAGACATTCAGTGTAAATCGATTTCACCTCTTTAACAGAAGTGAGTAAGGGATCTAGCAATTTGTTAAAATATTTTATGAATCGCCTATAGAATCCAGCATGTCCTAGAAAACTTATAACGTCCTTGACATTAATGGTGGTGGCAGTCCAGTCATTACTTCAATATTTGCCTTGTCTACTCAATTCTGGCTGCTGAGACCTTGGTGTCCCAAGACAACCCATGTTAACCATAAAATGACATTTTTCCCAGTTTAAAAACCAGATTTTTCTCTCCGCATCTAGCTAATACCTTACACAGGTTATCAAGACATGTTTTGGAAATTTAGACCATATACTGAGAGTCATCCATGAAAACTTCCATGAAGTCCTTGATCATGTCCGTGAATATCGACATCATGCATCTCTGGAAAGTTGATGGGGCGTTACAGAGTCTGAATGGCATTCTTCGATATGAGAATGTTCCATAGTACATGCAAAGGTGGTGTTTTTCTTGATCTTCCGGGTGTATGGGAATCTGGAGAATCCTGAATAACCGTCCAGAAAACAGTAGTATTCGTGGCTTGCAAGCCTTTCTAACATCTGATCGATAAAGGGTAAAGGGAAATGATCTTTTCATGTGGAAGCATTCAGCTTCCTGTAATCAATACACATCTTGTGTCTGTGACAGTTCTCATAGGATAATTCATCTTTGTCATTTTTTCACTACCATAATTCCTCCTTTCTTCGGGACAACATGAAACCGGACTAACCCAAGTGATTTCTGAGATCGGATAAATAACGCATGCTTCTAGAAGTTTCATGATTTCATTTTTAACCACCTCCTTCAGTTGGGATTCAATCTCCTTTGATGCTCAATGGATGATTTTGATTCCTCATCAAGGTGTATCCTATGCATGCATAAGTCGGGAGAGATTCCCGGGATGTAATCTAACAAATATCTGAGAGCCTTGCGGTTCCCCCGAAGTTTATACAGCAACAATGTTTGCTCTCCGCTACTCAAGTTTGCATTAATGATGACATGATAGGAGTTTCGTGAAAAAAGCATATTTAAGACCAGCTGAAAGTGGTTTGAGCTCAATTTTAGGTGATATCTCATTGCTCCAGTCGTCGGTTACAGCACGTTGATCGATCGACGGTTGTATCGGGGTGTCGATCGATGGGGGCCGATAGATCGAGTTCTTCAATATAGACATTGAAAACTTCTTCTTGTGGCATTCATTAACCTTGTATATCTTCAGTCCGATCATCTAACGAAAACAGTGTCACCTTCAGGAGATGTGATTGTTCTCTCTAGAGGATCGTTTGAGCACATATCCATGAATGATTCTTCTGCTAGGTAGGAAAGGTAATCGACCTGGTATATTTTACCATCGATCAAAGGCTGTTATATTATCTTTTCCATGTCAAAGATCATCGGTATCTTCTCGATGTTGAGGCATATACGTTCTTCTCTGACATCAATGAATACTCGGCAGTGGACAAGAAAGGTCTTCCTAAGATAATCGGGTTTCTGGGTTCTCTCTCATATTTAAGCACTATGAAATCTGCAGGTATATCGCAGTTATGAACGCATACGGGCACGTCCTCAAGTACACCTTCCGAAATTCTAGTGGATCTATCAGCTAAAATGAGAGTGACCCTGGTAGGTTGAAAATGTGTTAGCCCGAGGGTGACTACAACTGAATAAGGCATCAGGTTTATATCTAGAGCCTAAATCGCACAGGGATCTTTGGAACCTCTCATTACCAATACTGTAGTCCATAACAAAACTATCGGATCAAGGAGTTTAACTGGAGTTTTTCCTTCAATAATCTCGATCACTTCTTCATATACCATCATTCATGCATGTTTCTGATTCATGAATCCTCACGATGCTGTATCTTTCACGTACTGCTTAATAGTAGACAAGATGTGAATGGCATCGCTTAACGCATCTCAATGCTTACTTTCTAACTGCTTCTTATGTTTAGCGTTTTATGGAAGAAGGGGGGGGTGGGGTGCGTGTTTGGTAGACCTTGTCCTAACCTTTTTGGTTGGTTCTGGATCAGAGTCCCGATCGCTTCTCTCTTTAGAGCTTCGATCGATTACAGGTTCAGAATGTCGTTCAACTCTCGGTAAGGAGTGTCGATCGATATCTCCTACGTCTGTGTTCTTTCCGTTAAGTTCAGTAAATAATTCTCAAGGTCGTTATTTGGTCCAATCCTTCATTTTGGGAGGATTTCGGGATCTTTCTCATCAATTTCCGAGCGGGACTAGGGTACGATTTTTCTTTTTCATTTGTCGCAATTTTCTTGATTTCATTGATAGTGATGCCCTCTTTAACGCCCAGGGCGTGAGTTGTCTACCTCTTCGTAAAGCTACGACATTAAAATGGCTCCTAGGGTTAACATTTGCTTTACCAGGTAAGAATCCATCCTCTCTCCTGATGGACATAGCATTACTCGCCACTTGGTTGTTGATCCTCTTAATGTGTTCGCTCAGAGTTTTCGAATTTTTCCGTCATATCTGAGTATATCAGATCTCACTTCTTCATTGAGGTCGCTGGCTATTCTACGGTTTCCTGTGAAGACTTGATTCATTTTGGATTTTGAACTTCTTTCGTGTCTGTTCACAGTGGTGTCGTAGTTGCTTGTGAAATTGTCAACGCTTTCTCTAAATCGTTGGTCGTTCAGGCTCATCACATCAGAGAAATTCAACTTGTTTTTCGGAAGTCGGAAGAAACAGCATTGTCTATACCATAATGTTGAGATAAGCTATGTTCGTCCAGAAGGGCTGGAACTGATGCCAGAGTCTTTCTAACTCAAGTCGAGTGCTTCTCCTCTGCGAACATTAGTGGTTCCTTCCCTTCGGTGTCTCTCCTTTCAAAATCTCTACCTAAAGATATGTTCTCTATCAGCCTTTTAGCACTTGCAGGGTTTCGGGTGCTGAAGTTCCACTCGCTGGTTGTATCAAGGATGGTCTGATAGTCTAGGTTTAGTCCTCTATAGAAAGTATTGATGAGTTGGGGTTCTGAAAATCCCATGGTGCGGGCACGAAAGCTGGTACCTCTTGAACCTCGTCCAGGGCGTTTTTTAAAGGATTCGTGGCTACCTTGAATGAATGTGGATATTTCTGCCCATATAATGGGCTCCAACAGGGGCAACAGCCTGACCACTCCTCGCTTCCCAGTATCTCTCCTCGTTGAAGAAGTGATTGATGAAAGCGCTTCTAATATCCTCCCAACAGGTCAGGAATCCTGGTGGTAGCTGGTTCAGCCATCTCCTGGCATCACCTCCAAGGGAAAAAGAAAAACGTTTGCAGCGATTGAAATCGTCATTCACCATGTCTTCTAGCATCTCAATGTGATCGTTCGGGTGTTCAGTAAGAAAACCACTGAACTGATTTTTGCGCACCATAATTAGGAAGTCGATATCAAGCTCAGAGCTTCCTGTATGGTTATCAGATAATCAAAGTGCAGACATACTGGAATAGGTCCTGCTGGGGCTTAGGTATTCAAGCATTGGCAATTCAAGCTTTATCTCACTTTTTGGAGATTTAGTGATTTGATCAGGGATTGCGGCCCCTTGATAATTAATAAGTTGGCTTGCTTCGTTGTCTTTATTGTTCATTGGTTCTCTCAATACTACTTTCTTATTATCAGAATCAGTAAAGGCGTACTTACCTGCTTCCGGCTAATCGGCATCGATCGATGTCAATGGAAGGGTGTCGCCAGACAGATGGACTAATGTCAATCGATTCCATATGAGCTCCGTTGATCGATTCTTGTTGTCCTAAATCCATATTCTCTCCTTTAAGTACCTGCGTCATGAGGATCATGGAAAGAGTAATTTCTCAAAAAGTAAATTAAAAATCTAGACAATATTCTAAACGAAATCTAATGGCAATAAGAAAGAGTCCCCAGAAACGGCGCCAAATTTTATTTGGGGTTTTATTTCACTTTCAAATTAAGCCTACTTCCCACTTTTACTCTCTCAAATAAGAGGTTAAATGTAGTAATTAGGGATCGAATCCACATAGACTCTTGAATTGCACAATTGACTTATTGTTTTCGAATTAAAGCTAGATGAATTATAATAATAATAAAAGCGATTTCAAGATTGATTTGGTTTATGAAGATCTAATTAAGAGATTAAACTTAGGTGAAATCTCAGGTAGGATTAGGTAATGCAAACTAATAGATTGCTAGGGTTTTAATTAAGAACTGTTCTTGAACTCAAACCTTAAGGTTTTGGGAGATCGCTCTCGCACATCTTAACTGAGTGTCGATCGATTTCCATAAGGTGATATCGATCGATGCTCATTCTTAACAGTACTGGTTTCGCAGTTTGATGGGTTCTCTAAACTTCCAATTCAACTCTCGTTTGTTACCGGTTATTTAGATTGTTTAAGATAGGTTCCATGTTATAATCAAACTCTCGCTTGCGCTATAGAACCCTAATTTCTAAGATTGAGGTGATCAAGTTCAACTTAGAATTAGGAGCAAAGAACCAAGAAGATTACCCTAATAATTCTATAAAATCAACAATACATTACTACCATTCAATAACCGTAAATCTAACAATGAATTACTTAGACATAGCAATAAATAACATGATTAAAGTCTGAATAAATTGCAAAGAATAAATTGAGTAAAAAGATAAGGAGTTCAAGATTTTCTCTGTAATGATGATCATATCTCTCTCCAATAGATGTAACAAGGTGTTCCCACTCTCAACTCTCAAATTTTTGTGTAACTTATAAGACAACCTATTTCTTAGGTCTTCTAGACTTAGGTTAAAACTTAGAAATTCCTAATAAATAGTCTAAATTTCAGCTAGGGATTTGTCTTTTAAATGATAGAACTTCTGGGCAAAACTTGTAATTTCTTAAGCCTTCATAAATCTCGCAGTTGACTTGGCTGTCGATCGATGTACAGTGTTTGACGTTGATCGATGGTGCACGCATAGACTGGATCCGGTCTGAGTTTCTGGCTGAGCATCCTAAATGTTCTAAAATAGCCCAAAAGATCCAGTTGCTTCCAATGAGTACCTAGACTAGTAAATACTCTAAAACAGTACCAAATGCATATAAAAGACTCTAAAACACTCTATATATCATTGGTAAAATAGGTAAAATCCATGGCATATCAGCACTACCAACTTATATTATGTCAAGCTTCTTACTTCCTCTGGAAATTTTTGAAAAATTAGCGAGTGCCATTGCACGCTTTTGGTAGAGCACGAATCCACCAAATCGAGGAATGCACTCGGCGAGGTGGGAAAAATATGTTGTCCAAAAGATGAAAGGAAATTGGATTAAGATTAATCCATGAATTCAATCTAGCTTTATTAGCTAAACAACTGTGGAGACTAATATGATTCTCAGATTCTCTTTTTGTAAGAGTTCTTTGAGGGATGTATCATAGCCCATGCTCGATTTTGCGAGCAACAAAATTTGTATCTCCTTCTTATGTTGGACGAGCTTGATGGAAGCTAGTCCATTACTTACCTTGGTGATTAGACAGATGGTACATCCGCGATGTCAAATTCGAGTTTGGGAGTATCCATTAATCCCAGCTAGGCCAGCTTTACCAGTGGTGCATCCACAAATGATTTTAGAGATTATATATTAAATTTTGTTTAGATTGTGGTTTATATTGTTTTACGAAATATATGGTAGATTTTCACAACAATTTATTAAGTTTATAATATTTTATAAAATGTTTTAAAAACGTTTAACAATTTTTATATATTTAAAACTTTTTAACAAATTTATATATATATATATATAAACGTTTCACAAATTAATATATATATATATATATATATATATATATACTCATCCCATCCATATTCTCTATAAAACCTAAAATCCAAAAATCTAACATCCAAAACATAAATAAATCAAGTTAAAGAGAGTTTAGATGATTTACATGATGGTGGAAGAGATTTGGGAGATTGTGGAAGAGATTTGGTTTGGATTTGCCGGATTAGAGAGAGTCAATCGGAGAGAGGTAGAAATATTTCTAGAGAAGGAATCGAAAATGAGGAGGAAGAAGAAGTCTCGGTTTATGTATTAAAAGAAAACAAACAGACTGGTTTCGTCGAAAATCCGTCAGTCTGTGCTTTACGCAGTTCATGAAATTTATTAGGCGGTTTCTTTTCTCAGGTAAATGAAAATTGTCGGAAATCGTAGGAATATTTAAAAAATGTGAAAGATCAAGTTATGAGGCAAAGAATATGCTCCATTCGTCGGAAATTTTCAACGGATTTCCGGAGAATAGAGCATATTTTCAGCATGTTTTTTTATTGGTCTAAATATTAGTTGTCTGAATTTTGTCGAACAATTCAGACTGATTTTCGATGACTTTATGTTTGGGGTTTCAAAAAAAAATATCTAATTATCAAATCAAATCTTTGATAATATGTAGATAATATGTAAGAGGTTTAACTATAAAATTGTTTATAGAATTTAATATTACATAAAATCAATATTGTATAATTAGATTGTTGTAATATGTTTGTTTAAATATATAAGTCTTAATGTGATATGTTAGGAAACATTGATATATATATATACGTTCAGATTTTTTTAAGTTGAAAAACTTGAATGGTTGTGAACTAATAATATCTTATTACACACTTAATATGTGTTATTTTGATTTTGTTGGTATCCATTTTTACATTTATATTGATTATTTCAAATTAAAAAAAAAACAACTATTTGTCAGAAATCCGTTGATCATTTCTAACGGAATAGCGATGATCGTTTGAATTTTTTTGGAATATCATTGAAATATTCTGGCGGTTTCCCGATGAATGATAAACCCTAAATATACCCCAGCTATATCGTTTTCGTTGGAAATTTTTTGGAATATTCCGACGATGTAAAGAAAAAAATTACATAAGTACCTATATAAGCATAATAAATTAATATGACCATCAATTTAAAATGTAAAAATATAAGATACTTGTAATTGGTTCATGAACGTTACGTGGCAATAGTCCTGAAAAATCAAATGGAAAGAGGCGTGACATCATTACATGACAATCGGGACTCTTCAAGCCAGTAAACTTTCCTTCACTTTTATCGACGCAGTTATGCAAATTTGATGCATAACCGTCTGAAAATGTCACTTTATCTGTAATCCAATAAAAAACTCCTCTTTTGCAGCTGCATCCAGCCAGTATATGAGAAAAAGAGCCATATCGTTTTCATCAATGTGAAGTTCATAACAAGCACAAATATCAACTAAATCTAGTATTGACATCAAATTATCTTTCATTTTACTTTGGATGTTAAGGATTGTGTTCATCAGATTGTCAAAAAGTTCTTCTCAATATGCATGACATCTAAATTATGTCGCAACAGATGATCATTCTAGTATGAAAGATCCCATAAATACTCTTTGTATGCTAATTATGTATTTCTCCAACATCGTTAACTCGAATATTTTTATATCCACCTATGTCTGGCGCCCTTGCTGAACCAAAATCCCTTAGTTGTTTCCAAAAATCTTCCCCACAAATTTCTACAGGTGGAATGTCAAACACCTTTTTGTTTTTCGTAAACAAAGTCTTACTCTTATGATATGGATGATCGGGTGGTAGAAATCTTATGTGACAGTCAAACCAACATGTTTTTCCTTCCATATTTTAGTTGGAAAGCATTTGTGCTATCTTGAAAATATAGACATGATAGACTCCCATGTGTTGTCCATCCATACAACATATCATATGCTGGAAAATCACTTATTGTCCACATAAGTATTGCCTGCATCTGAAAGTTTTCTTGTGCGAAACATTATATGTCTCAGAACCATGCGCCTATAGTTGTTACAACTCATATATCAGTGACTGAATAAACACATCAAGTGATTTCTTAGGATGCTTTGGCCTGGGGATGAGAATGGAGAGAAAAAAAACTCTCGCCGTATGCACAAATTGGGCGGCAAGTTGTATGGTGTCACAATCACTGACCATAGAGAATATTGTCTTCTATGCTTTCCAATGGGCTGAAACCATCAATACATAATCCAGATAAACATTTCTTCTCTCATAGGCAAATTCTGGATATGTTGACTGGAAATGTTTCCAAGCTTTTGCATTTGAAGGATGTCTAATCTGACCATCTATGGAGTGCTCTGCATGCTATCTCATTGGTTGGTCTGTGCGTTCGGACTGATACAACCTCTTCAATTTTTTCCTTCAAAGGCAAATATCACATCCTTTTAAATGGCACCGGAACTCTTCACCTCATATCTTGATAACGAGGTTTCCCACAAAATTTGTATTTATCCCGGTTGTCATCCGCTCTCCGGTAGACATTCAGTTGTTGACGCATACATTTATCATATGATATGGTAAAATAAGACGTGAAACAAGTTTCTAAACCTCGTAATATGAACTCGGTACAAGATTTCATGTGGTAGAACACCTCTAACAAAATCATCAGTCGCATCCACGCATTCTTCAGACAAATTATATTATGTCTTAATACCCATCAATTTAGTTGCAGATGATAAGGGTGAACGACCATCTCTACAACCTTTGTACAAAGTTGTTTTCCTGCTTCCAACATGTCAAAAAAATCTCCTAGATTCTTCATTGGGTTCTTCCCCTCTATAATGATCATTTATCATCTGCTCAGTACCGACACCATAATATAAATTTGTTCTTGGTTTTTATAACCTATCAAGAGGTTGAGGTTCGCTAGTACTACCATATTCATAACCAGATTTCCCATGAAGATACCAAACCTTATAATGTAAACCCTTTCATATGTAAATGAGTCCAAACATCTCATTCTTTAAAAAAACTACTATTATTGCTGGAAGAGCATAGATATCTTAACATATCGGTATTTGCTTCTAGTTTTTGTTGAACAAGTCTGGTGAAATTGCCAATAACTTCTACATATTCTTCCGTAAACAAATTGGTGTTTGGATCCAAATGAGGTTTATCCATTCTCGAATGATATTAATTTCTAGAAGAAATGTTTTTTTTCCAGATTTTTAGTTGCTGAAGAAAGTGAAGAGTGAATAAGAGAAATGAGAGGAACTCGTATTTATAGGAAAAATGAGTCGACACTTCCGACATATTTTGATGGAATTCTGATGATAAATAATATTTCGCCGGAATTCCATCACAAATTTCAATACATAAAATGGCTATAAAGCAGTCATATATTTTATCGGAATTCCGTCGAAATTTTTAAGAACTATTGTTGGAAATTCGTCGGAAAAATGTTTTTTTAAAAAATATTAGCAATGGTAAAAATATTATTCGGAAAATTGTCGTCCGATGAATTTCCAACGAAGGTTAAAAATTCAAACCATTTCAAATGGTCAGATAACATTTTTATATTTCCCTCGCTATTTTTTCGGAATTGCATCGCAAATTTCCAACGACCTCTTGTTCGTTGGAATTTCGTCGATAATTACCGACGGAAGTCCGACAAATCTTAATTTTTGAATATTGTCAGTCTGTTGTTTAATGTCAGTCGGAAACGTCCGATGAATTTTTCGTCCGTCGGAACCTCCGTAAAATTTTACCTAGTTTTCTTGTAGTGTTATGCCACTGATCATGCAAAGCCTAATGGGAATTTTCAAAGTCTAAATCGGTTTGATCCAAAACTGTATCGGACCGAGAAAATACATGGGATCATAATACAGCCTTAATGAAGCTTAGCCCAGAACCTGATCAGCATGGACCTCCAAGTCTTACCCTAAATGAACGACTAGACATGAAAAACCAGGAGCTCTCGGCCAGGAGTAGTGACGAATCGTTTTTGTCGGGAAATGAGCTGGAAATGGATGATGAAAGTCCAGAGCAGGAAATGGATCAAGAGGAACATGTGAATAAACCAAATGAGCTTAAGAAGCAACATAGTCAGATCAGAATCAAGATCAGACAATTCCAGTTGAGAGATGGTTGAAAATGCCCTTAAATAATATGATTAGGGCTTTCAGACTTGTATCAATAAAAAGAAAGATTAGGCAGCTGGTTCAAGATGGGCCGAATGATTTATTATTACGCTTTTGTTAAGCAAAACTAATAACATATTCAGGTCTTTCCTACCATTCTCCTGGCAAGACGAACAAAATCTCCCTAGTCACTATTTATTCTTCTATGTTCCTTCAGATTTTTTTTGATCATGCACTCGTATCTCATGACCCTCCTTTATTTTCTTCTCAAGATAACTCGTCGACCCAATTGTGTCTCTCTTCTCTGTTTTCTCTGAACCTTGTCTCCTCGGCCACCCAATGTTATCTCTGTGTGTGTCTCTGTATCTCTCTCTCTCTGGTCCTGCATATTATTTTAAGCCTCTCTCATCGTCCCCGACATTTCTGGATGTTACTGTTCTCAGATATTCTAGAGTATAAGCAATGATAATTTTTTGAATCAAAAGAAACATACTAATTCAAGAACTTAGAATCATAAGCGGCTGGAATCAGTGACACATGGCTTTCCTAAATGAATTTGCTCAAGTTCACACTCTTCAATAGTAGCATGGCTTCATAGTATTGCAACACTATATACTTTATATATTTTCCCAGTAATATGTCTTCCAAAATATTTCAATAGGCAATCTTATTCATTTCAAAGTAGCCAAAATTGTAGAGTGGAAATAAGAATTATTGTTCATTTTCTTATATTGCAACTGAACAATTTAAGGATGAAAGTTTGAATAGTAAGATTGGTATGGCCTTGGGAAGGAAGTCCTCATCCCAATCTCATTAGAAGGCGGGTGAATCGATCCTAGAACTTTAGGGTTCTTAGATGATGGATGATCTTCACAATAAAGTTATCGAATACCCTAAAGTTGCTTTTGGAATTAGTAGCCTACCAGTGTAACCTTGTTTGTAGCTATGAATATTTTGTGATGAACCATGACTCTTCTAAAGATTAAAGGTGTTCAAAGCTGAACAAAGTGAAAAGCCAAAAGATACACCTTTTGATAGCCTAAGCCTTATTTTTATTAAAGAGAATGGCTAAGTCTACATGGAGCTCATGCCTACACTTATATTAATACAAGTTTGAAAACCCTAAATCATATTCTTAATGTGAAACCAAATTCCTAATCCTAGTTAAACTTGGTTTGGAAAGTCTAAACCAATTCATAGTTGGTTTATAAACCAGAAAAAACAAAATCATGATTGGTGAGCGCAAGTGGAGAAATCAGCTGATGTCCTTCATTTTTTTTGTTAATTTCCCTATGCTTGATTTTATATTTCTTAATGTATAAATATTTTTATAAAACTTTGGAGCTTTCTTTTTATAAATTATTTAATAATGTTTTTAACTAAAATTTTACCATAGACTTTAATTGTACAAAAGTTAATTATATTTTTACAACGTTATAATTACTATATAGTTATTACAATTTATTTTAATTTTGGTATTTTATTATTTTAGCTATTAATTTTACAATATTTAAATTACATATATTTATACACTTATCATTGTGTCAAAATATATTTAAATTATTTTGTTTGTTTAAAAAAAACTAATTTATGTGGTAATATTTTGTAATATTTCTTATTTTCCTAGTAAGTAATATTCTGCTATCAATTACTTTTTATTTAATCAATTTTAACTTTAGAACAAAAATAATAACTTAAATATAATTAAAATCTGAAATTTCAAGTATAAATCAGCATTCAAGTTTTCCAAAATCCACAACAACAAAAAAACCAAAAAACTAAAATCAAAAGAACAAAATCTAAAATCTAAAAACCATGCAAACAATCCGAATAAACATTCTAGCACCTAAATTGTAGTTAGTCGTTCATAAAGTTTGAGATCTTTTTTGCTGCGTGTTTTAAAGTTAAGCGCAAGAGGAATGATAGTGGCCAGTGGCATAGATAAAATGAACCTACTGTGGAAACGAGAGGTGGTTTGTTTGGCATGAGCCCTCCATACTTGTTATTTACAGCAGATTCTTACCCAAATACAATTTAAGGAAAGAATTAGATCACTCGGTGTTTGAAAATTTTGCTTGTAAGTGAGAATAAGATAGAAACCTCCTGCTGTGATGATGGCATTAACTTCCCAGCCTCATTAGCGAGGTTTCCTTGCTCTATCAAATGCTTATGGTAGGCATTATGATGTCTAAATAACACCAACGAAACCCAAAATATGCTGCACTCATGTATAATATACAAACATTACTCAACTAGAAACACATCAGCAACCAATAAAGGAAGCTAATAACAGAACTCTAAATGCTAAAAAGATATTCTTTTATCAAATGATAGATATGCTTCCTGTTTGATACACTCATGTAGCACAAATGATCTGTTCTGAGTTTGGTGTGTTTATTGCTAATGTTCACGAATGAGGCTAAATGTTGATACGAGCATGGCCGAGGAGAAAGATATGGACGAACTAGCAATTGAACCGGATGAACAAGAGATCAAGGAGGATGGACTAATGAGCCGAGCTAGGACCAAAAGGCTTAAGGGAATGGTTGTGGCCTTTGTTAAGAAGATGAATCAGAAAGAAGACAGAAGAAAAGAAGCCCAATTCCACTTTGATAAGTCTTTCAGACTTAGAAGAATTAGGGCCGATCAAAAATATGGGTGACATGCTCAACCAGGCTATCTCGCTCGACCCGCTCACCCAATCAAGTAATCACCCGGACGACCCACTCGTCCGACCCACTCACCCGATCAAGTCAGCACCTGGACAAACCACTCGTCCGGCCCGCTCACTCGACCAATCACCACCCGGACGACCGCTCGACCTGACCACCTAACTCGGTCCACTAGAATTCTAATCGACCGAGAAAGAGCTAGGTGAGGGGTCAGTCTTGGATCAAACCATGTTTTTCCACAAAAGTCTTGTCTTGTTTTTTTTTTTGTTTTCTTTGGTCAAGTGTTTGCCTAGTTATTTGCTTTTTTTTTTCCTCATTGTCTTCCTTATAAAAGGCCTAAGAACTATATGAATAAAAGACCTTTGATCTTTCATATAAACGAGTGCAACCTCTCTTGTTCCCCTGTGAGCATTTTTATGTTGGTGTGTCATATCTAGCAATCTCCTTGGCCGAATCTTTGGTGTGTCATATCCAAAGGGAAAGCCATTATAGAGTAAATCAGAATCTCATTCCGCAAGCTTATGTCCGACCTTTCATTCCATCCATCCTTTTTTGTCCAAGGATATATCCATCACCATCCAAGCAAGTGCATTCTTGGGTCCATTCGTATTAACTATGAACAACCTGTAGTACTATATATGTGATGAGTTTCTTAATCAAAGCCTAATCATTCATATTATACAGGGATCCAAATATTAATATATCAAAGTAGAAGAAGCTTAAAAGTTTGATCCATTTGAGGAAGGAAAGGTTTTCCAATGAAAATCCAAGCTCATGCCACGGATGGACATACCGTTTGAAGTTCAAAAGTTCATCAACAACAATAGTTACTAAATTCATCTCCAAGGTAAGTACGCGGTTATCTCAACCTTTACCTTTAATGTTGCTGACTTGGTCTCTTTTCTTGCAGATTTTCGGGATTTGAGGTCAAATCCTATTCAACTGGGAGAGGATAATACGAGCATGGCCGAGGAGAAGGAGAAAGAGATGGACGAACTAGCACTTGAACCGGATGGACAATAGATCAAGGAGGATGGACCAATGACCCGAGCTAGGACCAAAAGGCTTAAGGGAATACTTGTGGCCTTTTTTAAGAAGATGGATCAGAAAGAAGACAAGAGAAAAGAAGCCAATCGTTTTCATAAGTCTTTCAGCCTTAGAATAATTTGGACAGACCAAAAATATGGGTGACCCGATCGATCAGACCATCTCATCCTACCTGCTTGACCCAACTCACCCAATCAAGTCACCACCTAGACGACCCAATCGTCCGAACCCTCTCACCCGATCAAGTTACACCCAGGACCCACTCATCCGACCCCCTCACCCGACCAAGTTACCATCCATACAACCCGCTCGACCCGATCACCCGACCCGGTCTACTAGAATTATGATTAACCGAGAAAGAGTTAGGCGAGGGGTTTAGATCAAACCATGTTTTTCCACAAAAGTCTTGTCTTTATTTTCGTTTTCTTTGGTCAAGTCTTTGTCTAGTTATTTTCTTGTTTTCCTCATTGACTTCCTTATAAAAGGCCTAAGAACTCTATGGATAAAAGACCTTTGATCTTTCATATAATCGAGTGCAAACTCTCTTGTGCCATGTGAGCATTTTTTATTGTTGGTGTGTCATATCTAGCAATCAACTTGATCGAATCTTTGGTGTGTCATATCCAAAGGAAAAGCCACAATAGGGTAAATCAGAAGCCCATTCCGCAAGCTTATGTGCAACCTTTCATTCCACCCATCCTTCTCGTCCAAGGATCTATCCATCGCCATCCAAGCAAGTGCATTCTTGGGTCCGTCGTATTAACTATGAACAACCTGTAGGACTATATATATGATGAGTTTCTTAATCACAGCCTCATCATTCATATTATACAGGGATCCAAAATATTAATATATCAAAGTAGAAGAAGCTTAAAAGTTTGATTAATTCTCAGTCTTCAAGTAGAAGTCAAAATCAACTATGTGATGTGAGTCAAATTTCTACAATGCAATATCCATAAAGATTGTGGTAAGCCCATAATTTCAACATAACGTATCTAATAGATCAGATCACCAACTGCGAATCAGATACCATAAAAGCCGATGAGAAATTAAATTCCAAATCAGAGAGCTAACAAACCTAATGACAAATCACTTGTGTACACTTCTTCATTGATCCGTTTCCCCTAAAACCGCTTGGGACTTCTTTTTTCTCCGATCGAACTTTATGTATTGCTAGCCTCACTCCGCTTTCAAGTGATCCATCGCCGGCGATTTCAGCTTCTCATGTTAGTCACTAGCACGCCGGCGGTAACAACTGTCTACCGACAATGACCGGACTTTTATATCAGAATGAAAGACATGGGAGATGCCGTTGTTGTTATTTGAGTTTCAAATCGATAGATAAGAAAGATCTTGAGGAGGTGATGAACTTTATGGTTCTAACCATTCCTATTTATAGTATTAAAGGATCAAGAGAACATAAGAGTAGGTTCATGATCATAAAATGTGAGGGGAGGTGTAGATTTAAAGGACGCAAATGAAAAGCTTATTTACTTGTGTGATTGTAGAAGGAAGTTACACTGGCGGTTCGCTGAGGCGGTGTAGTTAGAGTATGTGGAGCAACAAAAACAGTGTAAACTGAAAAAAGGTTTTAGTGGGAGAAAATTTTTCATCCTCAGTACGAAATAAAATTCTCTTAATAATGACTATTGAGTTAGGAGAGATATGCCGTCCAAGCTTAAATATTTACAATTGAACTAAATGAACTCATTCTATTGATGTCATGTGTTACTATTAGATTAATCTAATTTTTTAGGTGACAGCACCAAAAGAGAGAAAAACCTTATTTTTATATTTATATATATAGATAATTACTTCCTATCCTTAGGCTCAAATTGTTATTCATCCCCAAGTGAAGACGCGCTCACTGGTACGAATAATTCCATACAAATAAGGATGATCCAACGAGTTCTAATGCTAAATTGTACCAAAACAGAATCCAAATCCATAATCATAATATAATACATAATAAAATCTAATACGTCAACGCTTGCAACTATAACAATAATGAGTATGGTCCCTAGATGGTGTGCCACAGTTGTAGCAAAAAGCCAGCCCACACCTGCACAGTTATTATAAAGATGAGAACTTTCATTAAAATATTGCGTTATTAAGACAAGAAGAAGAAGTTACCTGCACTTCATGTATAAGCAACCCTGAGACTTCTCAATGTAGAATTTGCAAGAAGGACATCTTCTCCATTTGTGAGACTCTGCCATTTTCTTCAGCAAAATATCATCTCTTCCCCTTTCATTTTCAGCTAGCTTCTGAAATTCCTCGCAGGTTATCTCGGGATGCACTGCGTCCCGCACGCTACACACACCATTCTATTGCAATGAGGACACTTCGGATTCCTTCAAAATGCCATCTTCACCCTCGTCCAAGAAAACCAGAGCAGAGCAGTCCTTGTACGGACAGTAGAACCTCTTTGAACGCATCACCACAGCCTCGCAAAGAGCGTCTCCCACCGATCGAAAACCTCTCGCGGAAGGATCAGACGACACTGATCTGGCTCAAGCCGACCTGAACAGCCAGAGACAGGACAACCGATGGAAAGTAGGTTGTCTTGTAATTTAGCAGCGATGTATTTGGAAACGCAATCGTTGCAGTAAGAGTGAAGGCATCCACTGATTTGAAAGGACTCAACTGTTGGTTTTGATTCAACACAAATCCCACAATCGAAGGTTAAGGGTCTGGAGGGTTTGCTATTGAGGACTGACCTTTTTCAAAGACTTTGTGAACTGGAGGGAAACATACGATTCTGAGATCGTCATCATCTTCTCCGTCGTTGTATTGGTCAAGATCTATGAAGATTGGTGATTCGGATTTGATTCTGAGGTGACGATCACGGTCGTAATTCTCGACGGAGATGGCTTCGCGTTTTGTGGAACCACGGAAGAGAGAGGGACGGAGAAGATGTAACAGTCCGAGTTGTCGCCGTCTTCTTCATCTACGTCTATGGGAACGTCATTGAGATCGAAGACGGCTGCAGTGACAGATTGTGTCGCCATTCCCAGATGAATGAAAGGGAATGTCTTGTTAGGGTTTTATGCTACCTGTCTGTTGCTCTGACTCTCTGTTGGACCAATGCCTGTTTTCTACAAATTAAATTACACGAATTTCATTAAAAAACAAGTTCTAAGAATTAATCATAAAAGTAAAGAAAACTAACAAAATAATCCACAATGAGGTGTATTTATCTTTGCATTAATAGGTTAGTTTTGGATATAATTACTTTCATAATATGAAAAATAATTATTAAAATTATATATAAATAAAATTTTGAACAAGCAATACCATTGCAAGAATATTTTGTATCTTTTGATAAACAAAGATTTAATTCAATTTTTTTGGATATGTTGATCTAAATTTGTTAGAATGTATGTTATAACCATTTTACAAGGATAAAATAGAGGTTCTAACTTATCTTATACGTTTTATGAAAGTTTATAATTTTTATTGTAAAATTTCTCTATGATCTATCAAAATATAGAATA
>CAJHQP010009265.1:0-23139 GCA_905132765.1 Moricandia arvensis
GTGTTGCTGAAAATGAAATCACAGATATTTTGTATCATTGTCATGGATCCGACTACGATGGGCATTTTGCCAGTCTTAAAATAGTGTCAAACATTCTACAAGCATGCTTTTGGTGGCCAACTGATGCTGACCCTGACCAACATCATGGACCAAGGTATGAAAATCAGGTACGAACCAGCTAGGCAACTGATCATAGATTGGCTTAATGGGCTGTTTATGGGCCTTATCAGTTTGATCCATGAAGTTCTAGAACGAGAGAAGCTAATGGACTTGATCTAAAACATGGAGGCCTTTTTTTAATTAAGAAATCAGTTTTGGTATTGTTCAAGAAAGACCCAACAATAATATACAAAACATGGTCGTATAATATATCAATCTGACGACAATTCGGAGACCGTCGACCATGTGAAAAAATGCAACCAGCCGAAGAGTTTTACGACCAGAACTTTCAAAATTCGGTCAAGTCTTTGGTCTTTGGTCAAGTCCAACATATTTATCTAGTTTGTATTTTCTAGAATAAGTTTAGACCTTTGGTCTAACCCACATCCTATTATATAAAGGTTTGATATTGTATTGTTTTATTCATTCAACATTGTTAAATAAAAACCTTTCTTTTTTAAGTTTGTTGAATCCTTTGTTCCTAATCGAACATTGTAATCATAGCTTCTACGTCGTCGGAGTGAGTCATATCTTTGGGCTTAGGAGTTGGAATATCAAGGGTCTTCTGCAGCCCTTGTGTGACCATTCGATCCACGTCTCTTGATTGTTTGCGCTTTCTAGCTCATTCGGTGTAAGGCTTATCCAATCCTTCAACCTTAGAGTGATCCTTCAATTTAGGGCATATCATGTGGTATCAGAGCCACTCTGAGGTTTGAAGTTCTTCACAGCCAGACATTCGTAACTTCTCATCTTCTAAGAGATCAACTGTGTCTTTTAGACTATTGAGAAACCATGAAAAGAAGGCAACGTGCAAAGCGCGAGAAGAAAATTTGCGAGAATGGAGGTACAACTCTTCATCTTCTAAGAGATCTGTGTCTTTGGACTATTAAGAAATATGAAGAGGAGGCTGAACTTAAAGCACAAGAAGAAAGGTTGCAAGAATGGAGGTACAAAAACGTAAAGCCGAGATGATAGCACAAAATGAGCGTGACACAGAGGTGGAAGCCAAGAACTCACGACTTGAGAGAGACAAGTGGAAGAAACCACTCAGCAAAGAAGGTACAAGAATCTTCCTTGATTTTGGTTCAATGGGAGTTAAACCGAGCAGTCCAATGAAGGCAGTCAAAAAGCCACAATCAAAACAAGTTGTAGAAACTCCATCAGCTAGAACTGAAGAGAAGAGGAATGATGGTTTCGAGAGATGGTTGTAGAGTTTCAAGGCTAAGATCCATCAAAGGATCACAGATCCACGTCCATCGTCAGTGTTGGAAGAAGATCAAGAGGCCAAAGATATCGAACCGGAGCTATCGACTGTTTATGTCCGAGCTGAATCTATGGACGACCAGTTGCATCAAAAGGAAGAACCAGGGCTGTAAGTGTTCTCTTGTATGTCCAAAAAGTGGCTGAAAATGTTGTTGATAGTGGACCATAAGCTGATCATGGAAAAGATTTCACAACCGCTTATGCTTCAGGTGATATTCTCGGTTCTTTATCAAGTGATAAACTGGTTCAGCCATTTGTTTGCAAGGAGCAAGACCCAGTGAAGCTACTAAGGCCTGAAGAGGGTCTACAACACTTCATCTTTCAGCCCAGAATAGGGGCGTGTGTGCACAAGACAGTAGAAACACCTTGACTTAGCAAAACCATGTCGGTTCATTCATCCTAGAAGGTCTGGATTTAAGGACAAATCCTTTTAAAGGAGGAGGAGATGGTGCGACAATGACCAGCATCATGGACCAAGGTATGAAATCAGGTACAAACCAGCTAGGCAACTGATCATAGCTTGGCTTAATGGGCTGTTTATGGGCCTTATCGGTTTGATCCATGAAGTTCTAGACCGAGAGAAGCTACTGGACTTGATACAAAACATGGAGGCCTTTTTCAAATTAAGAAATCAGTGTTTGAGATTGTTCAAGAAAGGCCCAACAAGAATCTACAATTCATGGTCGAATAATATATCAATCTGACGGCAATTCTTTGACCTTCGAACATGCGAAAGGACGAGACCAGCCGAAGAGTCATTCATCCCAAACCTTTCAATTTCGGTCAAGTTTTCCTTGTTTTTAGAAGTTGCTAATTTCTATGTTTGACAAGTCCTTTGAATTACAACATGTTGTATTCCAGGCCTATTATATAAAGGCTTGCTTTGTAATGAATAAAATCATTCAGCATTGTTTAATAAAACTCTTTCTTTTTACGTTTGTTGAATCCTTTGTTCCTAGTTGAACATCATAGCTTCTAAGTCGTCGGAGTGAGTCATAACTTCGGGCTTAGGAGTTGGAATATCAAGGGTCTTTCGCAGCACTTGTGCAACCATTCGATCCACGTCCCTTGATCGTTTGTGCTTTCTAGCTCATTCGGTGCAAGGCTTATCCAGTCCACCAACCTTAGAGTGATCCTTCAATTTTGGGCGTCTCATGTGGTATCAGAGCCACCCTGAGGTTTGGAGTTCTTCACATCCAGACATTCGTAACTCTTCATCTTTTAAGAGATCAACTGTGTCTTTTGGACTGTTGAGAGACAATGAAAAGAAGGCAACGCGCAAAGCACGAGAAGAAAATTTGCAAGAATGGAACTCTTCATCTTCTAAGAGATTTGTGTCTTTTGTACTATTAAGAAACTATGAAGAAGAGGCTGAACTTAAAGCACACGAAGAAAAGTTGCAAGAATGGAGGTACAATAAACGTACAGCCGAGATGATAGCACAATATGAGTGTGACCAAGAGGAGGAAGCCAAGAAGTCACGACCTGAGAGATACAAATAGAAGAAGCCACTCAGAAAAGAAGGTACACGAATCTTTCTTGACTCTGGTTCAATGGGAGTTAAACCGAGCAGTCAAATGAAGGCAGTCAAAAAGCCACAATCTAAACAACTTGTAGAAACTCCATCGGCCAGAACTGAAGCGAAGAAAAATGAGGGTTTTGAGAGATGGCTGGAGAGTTTCATGACTAAAATCCATAAAAGGATCACAAATCCACGTTCATCTTCAGTGTTGGAAGAATATCAAGAAGCCAAAGATATCGAACCGGAGCTATCGACTGTTTATGCCGAGCATAATCTATGGACGACCAGTTGCATCAAAAGAAAGAACCAGAGGCTGTAAGTTTTCTCTTGGAAGTCCAAAAGGTGGCTGAAAATTAGGTTGATAGTGGACTAGAAACTGATCGTGAAAAAGATCTCACAACCGCTTATGCTTCAGGTGATATTCTCGGTTTTTTATCATGTGATGAACTGGTTCAGCCATTTGTTTGCAAGGAGCACAACCCAGTGGATCTACTAAGGCCTGAAGAGGGTGTACAACACTTCATCTTTGAGCCTGGAATAGGGATGTGTGTGCACAAGAACAGTAGAAACACCTTGGCTGAGCAAAACCATGTCAGTTCATTCTTTCTAGAAGGTCCAGATTTGAGGACAAATCTTTTTAAATGAAGAGGGGATGATGCGACCCTGACCAACATCATGGACCAAGGTATGAAAATCAGGTACGAACCAGCTAGGCAACTGATCATAGCTTGGCTTAATGGACTATTTATGAGCCTTATCGGTTTGATCCATGAAGTTCTAGACCGAGAGAAGCTAATGGACTTGATATAAAACATGGAGGCCTTTTTCTAATTAATAAATCAGTGTTTGGGATTGTTCAAGAAAGTTCCAACAGTAATATACAAAACATAGTCGTATAATATATCAATCTGACGGCAATTCGGAGACCGTCGACCAGGTGAAAGGAAGCAACCAGCCGAAGAGTTTTCCGACCACAACGTTAAAAATTCGGTCAAGTCTTTGGTATTTGGTCAATTCCAACATTTATATCTAGTTTGTATTTCCTATAATAAGTTTAGACCACAGCCTATTATATAAAGGTTTGCTATTGTATTGTTTTATTCATTCATCATTGTTAAATAAAACCTTTCATTTTAAGTTTTTTGAATCCTTTGTTCCTAATCAAACATCGTAATCGTAGCTTCTAAGTCGTCGGAGTGATTCATATCTTTCGGCTTAGGAGTTGGAATATCAAGGGTCTTTTGCACCCTTGTGTGACCATTCGATCCACATCCCTTGATTGTTTGTGCTTTTTATCTCATTCGGTGCAAGGCTTATCCAATCCACCAACCTTAGAGTGATCCTTCAATTTAAGGCATATCACCAAAAATGTTTCGAGATGCTCAAGCCTACTTAGCAAAGTGCGACCCCTGTCAAAGGAGAGGAAAATCAGCAAGAGACACAAAATGAAACAGAATTTCATACTTGAAGTTGAAGTGTTTGATTTCTAGGACATCAACTTTATGGGTCATTTCCTCCCTTCGCACGAAAAAATACATATTGGTTGTTGTAGACTATGTATCCAAATAAGTTGAGGTAATAGCCACTCTGAAAATTAACGCTGCAGTAGTCGTGAAATCTTTTCAAAAATATAATCTTTCCCCGATTCGGCGTTCCGCAAATTGTAATAAGCGACAGAGGTATGTTTAAAAAACTACTAAAGAAACATGGAGTTCACCATGGAGTAACAACACCTTATAATCATCAGACCAGAAGAAGTGTAGAAGTATCCAACCTCAAATCAAAGAAATCTTAGAAAGACAGTAGGTTCAACCCGCAAAGACTGGTTTTTAAAACTGGATTTCGCACTTTGGGCTTACCGAACCGCGTTTAAAACACCGTTATGTACCACCCCATTCCACTTACTCTATGGAAAAGCATGCCATCTCCTAGTATAGCTAGCGCACGAAGCAGAATTGGCCATCAAAGCAACAAATTTTGATGTGAAACCCACTGCAGAAAAGAGAATAATCCAATTAAATGAACTGGACGAGATCAGGTATCATGAGTACGAGAACACATAATTGTACAATGAGAGAACTAAAGCCTATCACAACAAGAATTTCATTTCTATAAATTTCGCACCTAACGACCAAGTACTCATGTACAACTCTCAGTTAACTCTATTTCCCAGAAAATTGCGCTCTCGTTGGTCAGGACGCTTCATAGTGAGAGAAGTTACACCTTATGGAGCAATTGTTCTAATTAATCTGAAAAGGGAGGACTTCATAGTGAATGGGCAAAAAGTAAAGCATTGCTGGGTTAGAGCTGGAATCTCGCATTCTCAGACCAAGCGTCTAGAGATGCCAAATCCCGATTAAAGCCAAGTTTCATGTCAAGCTTACGACCTTAAACAAGCGCTGAGTGGGAGGCAACCCATTTGTGAATATCTAAATTTAAAATTATAATTATTGAAAGCTTTTTAGGAAATTTAGTTATAATATACTAAATTATAATAATAAAATTAAAAATAATAATAATCCATAAATAAAATTTTAGTTATGCACGAAAATGAAATACGGGGAGCGGCCGTCGATTGATGTCTCTAAACAACCATCGATCGACGTCTCTAAACAACCATCGATCGAAGGTGAAGCTCGAGTGTATAAGCTCGACGGAACAGGAGTTATCAATTGATTGTAATTGTTTTTTGAACGATTTTTGGTTTGATTTGAGAGATCAAAATCTCATGACAATCGCGACAGACCATCGATCGACGTCCCCGAGAGACCGTCGATCTGCATTTGTAATGACTTGAGCGTAATCACTGATTCTCAATTGTTTTGTGATTGCAGATAAGCGAGAGAGAAAGAAGGCGCATTTCGATGTTGGTAACTCCAGTTCCGCACCATCGGAACCTCCATTCCGTGCACCTTGTCCTAAGGAGGAGAGGGAATTGATTGACACGTTTGAGCATTACCCTGACATCAAGGCAGTTGTAGCCTCGAGGGGATGCACCCACAGGGTTGTGTCCCAGGACTGGGACCACTACGACAGCCTCTACTATAACGCCTGGCAAGGCGTTTCTGTCAAGCCCACTAGGTTCATCGACAGAGACGTCCTGACAAAGCTAGAGCTCCTGTCTCATATCCGCGATATGATGAGTGAGCAGGGGACTGGGACCATGATAAGCCATTTCCACTCTATCCTAACTTAGTCCGACATTTCGTGGCCACAACTCGGGTGATCTATCAGAACTCGAGGGCGAGTGAGGCTTATTTGAACTTCATGATCAGGGGCATCAGGTATAACATCACCATCCTTGACCTCTACCGCATCTACAGATTTAACAACCCCGCGTACCTTGACTGCACCGTCCCTTCCTTCCCTGGGCAGACCGGCTTCTGGGGGCTCATTTCCACAGGCCATTTCAACTCCAGTGCAGCCAATAGATAGACGTCCGCCACTCGTCCCAGCGCTACTTTATGAAGATCCTTGCCAACACCCTGTTATGCAAGATGGAGCCCGAAAAGCTAAGGGTTCAGTAGCTTACATTGTTGTACGAGTCTGTTAGGGGCTTGGTTGAGCTTGACGACGAGGACATTTCACCACCTGTGACTGACCAGCTGGTGAAAATCGGAGTCATCTTCTCTGAGCACTTAGTGTCCATGAAGGGGAAACCCTTCAAAGGATCCGACATGAAGAAGGAGACGGTAGGGAGACTTATGACACCCATCTTTCTACACCTTGATATCAGCCTTCAGGGAGCCTCTGTGGAGTCTGAGTTTGAGTATTTGGATGAGGCTCACCTGACGATGGCAATATGGCTGAAGGACAGACGCTTCTGGTCATTTGTAGATGATGTGGGCCCCATATGATAGAGCTCCCAGCGCCCGATGTGGACAGATTTAGCTGGACCCCTGCATGCCTCGATTTCAGGTCGTACGAGCGCCTCGTGCGCAATGCACCTGTCCGTATACGACATTGAGGAGGACTCAGAGCAGCACACACGCCTGCAGAAGACTAGGCAGCAGCACCGCCACCCCTTCTGCCAGCACTCCTGCAGATTCCAGAGATCCCTAACCCACGATCACGAAGACTTCCGGCGATTCGTGGTGGGAGCGTTTCAGGGTAATGGGTAGGTTAGAGGCTATGACTCGGTGCCAGTGTTTCAGCCGTCCGCGTACCAAGGCGAGGAGTAGCCTGAATTTTTGCTCTCCTCACTTTTATCTTTATTTTTGACTCGTGCATGATTTATTTTATTATGTTAATTTTGTTGAGTTTTTAGAACTCACGATTATTATCATTACTTGTTGCTTTAACTTGATTTTTGAGTGTCTAACAGAGTTAACACAAGAGATGATCAGAATGTTGAGGTCTTAGCCATTTTTTTACGGTTACTTGCTGACGAGTCCATGTTGTCCGTCGACCATCGATCGATAGTCCATTGGCACCGTCGATCGATGGCGACTATGACAGAAAGGTACAAATTCTTAAATCCTAACAACTAACTTATTTACATTCCAAATATTTAATCTTGCCAATCTCAGACTATTTTTACACTGAGATAGTGTTATTCAAGTATGGGGGAGGTGGTTACTAACACCATATTTTATTTTTGATTTTTTATTTCCTACTAATGATTATAAAAAAAAACTTATTGAGTCAAAGTTAGAAGTTACTTATAGACTATAACCTTTTTGTGGAACAGTTTGTTGCACTATTTTCTAGCACCATTCTAAGGTTGAATGGAAAAGCTAAGTAGATTGATCATCATGTAATACACACACTTGATAAGAACTTCTTAGGAACCAAAGCTAACATCCAACCTAAGTAACTATATTTGTTTTTTCTGAGGCTTGGTACACATAGGATCGGATTCCTCTTGCAAATCTGAAAGGTAAAAATACTTTACTTCCAGATCCTCCTCTCACATTTCTTCAGCATCTAAACAAAAGGTTGAGATTATTTCCTAAGATTCAAAGGGGTAGGCACATTACCGATGACCCCATTATTCTAACTTGAAGAAATGATCACACATTGTTGGAAGCGAGGGGTAGGTACATTACCGACGACCCCATTATTCGCCTACAACTTTGTCATCTAAAAAAATCAAAAATGAGATGGCAAGACGGACTGTATCAGCATCATTTTCCGTTGAATTTGAGATATAAAAATATTCAAAGGAGAAAGAAGAGAGAGGAAAGGAGTAGAAAAATTACATGTGCTTCAGACACTTGATTGGGTACGAGTCCATGTGTCTTATGATCGATATTCCGAGGATAAAGCATGCACCATATATTATGTATTTAAATGAGGATAGTAGAGGGTATGTCAGATAGCTTCTAGTAGATTTTGGTAGGGAAGATTGATTAGCTAAGCAAAGTACATGGAAGTACTCTAGTTGTGGTTGCAACGGAAACTTAGGTGAAACAGTATTCTAAGGAGCTAGTAAGTCTTTGTGTTTTCAAACCTTTCTCTGATTCATTCTATGTTTTGATTGAGGGCAAGCAAAGGATAAGTATGGGGAGTTGATATGTCATGGTTTTACCTGATTTTAACCATGTTATGTATACGGTTTTGAGTCTTTTCTATGCAATTGATATTGTTTTAGAGTTTTTACAGGTTCAGGTACTCATTGGAAGCAATTGGAGCTTTTAGATCATCCAGGAGTATTGAAGAATGCTCAACCGAGAACTCAAAGTCTGAACAAAGAAACATTAATACCATTGATCGACGTCTCATCCAGAGTGTCGATCGACGGTCAACAATTATGTCGAGTTATTTAAGATTTGAAGAAATCACGATTCTACCCAGAAGTTCCAATATTTGCAAGACAAGTCTATGGCCGTGTTTTAGGCTATTTATTAATTTTATTAGTTGTTTTACAAGATACACTTGTTTTACAACCCTTTTTTGATAACCTTGACGACTACCTTTGGAGATAGAGATATAATCCATTATCAGACTAAGATCTTGAACTCCCTTTTTATTATTATTATTTGTATGCAATTTATTTATCTATTCATCATATTTATCACAATCATGTCTGAGTAGTCTATTATTAGATTTAAGGTTCTTCTAGGGTAGTTAATGGCTTGCTGATGCTATGAAATTGGTAGGGTTGTTCTTATTAGTTATTTGTTTAAGTAGATCTTAATGCTAAGTTGAACTTGATCACTTCAACCTTAGATTATAGGATGTTATAGCGCAAGCGAGAGTTTGGTTATACCCTGAAAAAATATCTTAAACAGTCTAAAACTCTAGTAACAAACGAGAGTTGAACTAGAGGATTAGAGAGCACATCAAACACACGAATCACATATGTTTAGAAGTAGCGTCGGTCGATACCACACAGTGGCCGTCGATCGACACTCCGTTAAGAATCATGAGAGTAACTTATCTAAACCCTAGAGTTTTGAGTTCAGAAAAGCGCTTCACTAAAACACTTAGCATTTTGTTATGCATTACCTAGTGTACCTAAGAGTTCCCCTAAGTCTAATCCTTCCTAATAAACTTCACAAACTAAACCAATCTTTCATTTATTAATCATAAATTGATACTTTCATCTAGCTTTATTTTGAAGCACTAAATCTATTGTGTGATCTTAGAGTCTTTGTGTATTCGATCCCTAAATACTACAGTGAACCTCTTATTTGAGAGAGTAAAAAGTAGCTCATTGGGTTAATGTGAGAGTGCATAATTAAAACTACATCATTTAGCGACTGGAACGAACGTATCAGTGTAATCAAGACCCTCACGTTGTCTATTTCCAAGTGCCACTAAGCGAGATTTATGTCGATAAGGCTTGCCATTAGAGTCATACTTTATTTTATAAACCCATATGCTACCGATCTCTTTCTTTCCAGGAGGTAAGTTTGTGACATCCCATGTATGTTGGTCCTCAAGAGCTGTGTATTCATCAGTCATTGAGTCATTCCAAACATCATTGAGACAAGGTTCTTTGTAACTGCTTGGTTCAATATTAGAAGTAATGGCCGCGAGAAAAGCCAAATTTCCTGGAGAAAAATTAGCTTTAGAAAGATAAGCAGAGATGGGATAAGGTGTTGTACCTGAGTCCATGTCTGAGAGACCGATAGAAAAGGACGGCGTATCGAGAGAAAGGGGTGTAGTTGTGTGCGCAAAGTTGACCACATAGTCCTTAAGGAGGAGATGGTTTATGAGTTTGTTTCCCTCGGCCTAATAGTTCAGGGAACCCTGAGAAGTTGCATCCAAAAGCGGAGGAGTAAGCGTATGATCTATTGAAAAAAGAAGATGGCAGAGTTGTTTCAGTCGTAGCAGTAGCTGGAGAAGTAGGTGTAGCTGGTAAAGTAGTAGGATTATCACCCGAAAAGGTAGTATCAACTGGAAGTGTAGAAGGCGGTGGCAATAGTAACAACCAGTCATCGATAGTAATGTCAGGACACGAGACTGGAGGTGTGTTTGAGTGTTGGTCTTGGTAACCCATAAAGTTATCCTCCAAGAATATAACATCCCGATTGGAGATGAACTCATTCTTTTCAATATCGTACAACCGCCAAGCCTTTTTCCCATAAGGATAACCCACAAAATTCATTTGCGGCTCCTGTTCGCGAAATTATGTTTTGTTCGATCTCATCAATGTGCATAGCACAGGCAACAAACGTACAAAGAGAATCATAATAAGGAGGAGAACCGTGAAGTATAGCATACGGAGTATGTCCTTGTAGCAGTGGTGTTGGAGTACAGTTTATGAGATAAGTCGCTGTAAGGAAACTTTCGCCCAAAAATGTGATCGGAAGATCAGCTTGAAAGAATAGAGCACGAGCAACGTTGAGTATGTGGCAATGCTTGCGTTCAACTCTTACATTTTGATGTGGTGTATCCACACAAGAAGTTTGGTGTTCAATACCGTTTTGGCGAAAGTAAGACGTCATATCCATGAAATCAGACCCATTGTTCGAGCGAACTACCTTGACTGAGTTCTTGAATTGTTTTTCAGCCAATGCACAGAAGTTCTTGATGAGACCATGAACCTCCAATTTTTCCAACATAAGAAACGCCTAGACAGCACGAGAGAAGTCATTTACTATGATAAGAAAGTAAGTAGCTCCACAAGACAATGGAGTGCGGTAAGGACCCATGACATCACAATGAATCAAAGCAAATGGTTCCAAAGCTTTATTATAACTCTCATAAAAAATAGAACGTGTTTGTTCAGAACCAAAACAAATATCACACAAATGTGTGTTGCCTAAATAGACTTTTAATGTAGAAAAAGCTGGTAATGTAGAAAGCACTTTAGCAGAAGGATGCCCAAGTTGACGATGCCATAGAACAATCAGAGATAAAGGTTTCTGGTTTGTTTGATGAGATCGTGCGACAGTGACTCCCTTGTAATAATAAACCCCCTCTCTCACTTCACCGGCTCCAATCAGGGTCCTCCTGAAACGGTCCTGCAATAAACACAAAGTATCAGTAAAAATTGCAATACATCTTGTTTGCTTCAAAATATGGGGAACCGAAATCAAAGTGCAATTGAAGTTCAGAATATATAAAACGTTTACAAGAAAATCATCCGTGCACAATGGAAGTGTGCCCATCTTTGTTTCTCGTGAAGCTGTTCCATCCAGGAAGGTGACACCAGAGGGAGTGATAGAAATAACATCTCGTAACAGAGACAAATCTCCTGTCATATGGTGAAATGCACCAGTATCGATAATAACATCAGAAGAGTTCGAAATACCAGATAAATGTTCAGTTGAATGCTGATTTTGTTGACCCTAGAGTAGGTTGATCAAGGTCGTGATCTGGTCAGCAGTAAGAGTAGATCTAGCAGCGGAAGCAGAGTTAGCCCAACCAGTTCCCCGTCCAATAGAGGTAGATAGTCGACCACCTCGTCCTCTATTTGTTGGTCCCGTAGTACCTCTTGAAGCCGAACGTTGTTGTTGCTGTTCAAGATACCAATCAAGGAAACCGTGTAGAAGAAAGCACTCAAAGGCATCATGACTAGATCTCTTGCAATGAGTATGTGAGCGATCGCGATTACGATACGTTGCAGCAACAGTTGTGGAAGATAAAGACGATGAAGGCTTTGTTTCTGTTTTAACAGAGAATCTGCGTCTTGTTTGTTTTCCATTGCACGCATGTTATTGAGGTGTTTTTCAGCTCGTATAACTTGTGAATAAACAATGTTAAGGTTGGGTAGAGGATCTTCATCAATAATCTGAGATCGGATGACGCTGAAATGTTTTTCGTCAAGACCAAAGAGAAATTTGTGAACTTTTGCATCTTCATGTTCTTTCAAGTTATGTGGATGCAGCACATGTACATGGAGTAGTAGTTTTGAAAGTTTGTTGCTCTTCCGATAGTTTAGATAGTCGCTCGTAGTAGTCCAGGATAGATTGTTTGTTCTGCTTATCAATTCGTAATTTCATCTTCTAGGAGGTGTTTAAGAACATTGTTCTCGACAGAAAACGGAAGTTTGAGTGATTCCCATAGCTAAGAAGCGTCAGCGACATGAGAAACGGTAGAACGAACGGTAGGATCGATGGACGTGCGTATTCAGCCAACGATCATAGAATTTGTAGAGGACCAACGGGCAAAATCAGGATTCAAAGTAGGTTTTTGAATACTACCATCGATAAACCCTATCTTTTGTTTAGCTTGTAGAGAATTCCAAAGCTCAATTGAGCATTTAGAATAATTATCTCCTCGAAGTAGTATCGGAGTTATCAACGAGCCTAGATTATCCGAGGGATGAAGAGCGTAAGTAAGATCTGTTGAAGAACTCTCCATTGTAGTAGTAGAGGAAGAAGAAGACGCGGTTGTCATGTTCTTAGTAAAATAGAAAAGACTATTTTATGAAATTTGTCAAAAAAAATGATCTTTTTGTTCTGATACCATAAAATAGGTAGGAAAGCTTATGTATATTGATGTACAAGGAAGAATATTTATACAAAAAATAGTTCATAATCACAAGGAAATTAGCACCCATAGATAACCACAAAACTAGATGTTATCATTATCCTTAATATTAGATATCCTTATGGCTATATTGTCCCAATAAACATACACCAAAAATAATTTTCAATCATTATAGTTTTGTGTGAATTTAAACAAAAAATTACTTTTTAATAAGAAAAGGTAATAAAGCCAAAAAGATAACATAAATATAAGGGAAAGGTGGACCCCTCATGAGTTGGTAATATTCACATCCAAGTAGACATTTTGAAACGTGTTAAATGTTTATTAATATTATTACTGACTTTGCATATATGACAACCCTCTTATTTATTAAAGATTCGACAATGCAAACACTTAGAAAGTACTCATAAGTTGAGCACCGTTGCTAGAATAATAATTAGTTGATGAGGTAGCCTCGAACTGAACTTGGATGGACAAAGTGTCATCAACGATGAAACCTTTGGCTGGATTTTGGAGATCAGTCAAAGACACAAACTTCTCGAAACCAGAACTTTCTCCAGTGGCATTGAACCATGATAGAACTGCCCAAAAAATAAAAGAAACCTGAAGCTTATAGACAAAGTATTAACTATATATAAAAGCTCAAGAAACATTACTTGGTTTTTAAAGATGTCTTGATTGTTTTTGGTCAAGAACTCGCAACTTGGCTCGGACATAAATCTTTTCGTAAGGTTTCAAAGTTTGGTTTCCAGTTAGTGTCAAATAAAGAGACAACGAATTTCCTTCTCCTGTGCCATAACCGTTTGGATCACCTTAAATGCCCTGAATAAATGTATAACAAGAATTAATTACTGAAGGATTTATTATGTCTATATTTTTGTTATATTTGTCATTAATGACTCACCATGTTTTTCCTCCAATGGAGAAATCGTCAGATAGGTAAAAATCTCTGGTCAATGTTGAAAATTTCAGAAGCTTCCACGATTTAGGTCTATAGTCCGTCTTATCGATCGATAAGACCTCCCATTTGTTGAAGTAAGGATATACCGAAATGTCTACACCAAACACACACTGATATCGTCGAAAATGTACTCTCTATTTTTAGCTTTAAAGTCGATATGTCGGATAAAATTTGGATTTCCCAATGTTGTCCTGAATTGATGGAAACGCCTGATGTCTGTGTCTGCATATAATTAATACCTTTTTTATTTTATTGTGGGTTGTTGATCTAAATAGAATTCTTGATATAGCGCTAGGCTTAATGTCTAGTGTTTTGTATCCAAGAATGTGTGTGTGTGTGTGTGTATGAGTTGTAGACAACAAAAATGAACTCTTGATATAGCAATGAATTAATATTAAGGATTACATACCCATAGATGTCCAGTATTGATCGAAAGTCTTGCTATAGGCCAAAAATCTAAGATCTGCATAAACCTCACGGTTTTCGCCAACTAGACCTGAAGGATCTATTGCAACATATGCAGATATCCACATCCCTAAGTTAGTCGTGCTCCCAAATGGTTCGATGATAAAAGTCCTATACATAAATCTCCCGTATCAGCAAAAGATATTACACAAGGTAGAATAAAAATATGTTTGATAATAAAGTTGAGTTTTAGTTGACATATACCAGTTGAATCCTACTGAAAGGACGGGTCTCGTACTTTTGTACGCTCGGAGTTTTAGTGATTAGTTCGCTGCACCCTTGGATCCGCACGCAGTAAGAGCTTGGTGGATGGTTCCGCATGAATCTTTGCTCGGCCGAGAGCTTAGCGTCCACTCCATCAGCTTTAGCGACCCTTGAGCCGTGAGTATTACAAGGCACTACGTTGTTGGAATGTTTAGTAGATATTGGATTTAGTTGAATAGATGCAAAGGCAGCCAAAAGAAGCAAGAGAACAACAAAACCACTCCATTCAAATTGACCTTCCCTTTTGCGTTTAGAAACATTTTTGTATCAATTTGATTTCTAAATCTGACTTTTTTTGCTGTTGAAGAGATGTTACAATCCTAATTTATGGGCCTGCTCTTGGGAGCTTGAACCTCTTCACGTCCCTCGCTTGTCCCCTTCTTTCTTTCTTTCTTTATGTTAGGTAAGACAATATATTGTTATAGCACAATTCACGCATTTCAATATCACATCTCAAAAACCACCAAAACTACCTATTATTATATTCTTTTCATTTTAATTTAGATGTTGTCCTAAATTTTTCACTTTGACTAAAAACGATTAAACATTCAATTCTATTTTTATTTTAACTATTAAAATTCTACTACGATTTTTAATTTATATGTACTTAAAAGGATAAACTATTTGAAACTGTAAATGACATTTGTTTTATAACAAAAAAAATACTTTAACGACATTTAATATAAAATATTAAGAGTATATTTCAATTTACATAGAAAACACAGATACTATCTATTAACTTTTTTTAAAAAAACTGCAGAAATTATCTATTCACGTTTTTCAAAACGCAGAGATTATCTGTTTTCTTTTTTCAAAACGCAAAATGATATATTTCACTTTTTAAAAAAAACTTGAAATAACCACTTTTAGCAATTTTGCATTCAGTGGATAGTGTCTTTGGTATAAATATTCCAAGAGCAATTTTATTTTTAAGATTGGTTGAATCTTAAATTTAAAGTGCACAGATGTTCCTCCCTAGTAATAAAATTAGAAATCTGACTTGGAAAACTATAAATATTTACATATTGGTCATGATTATTGATATATATCAATTAAAATTAGAAATAATAAAACAAAAAAAAATTACTAGATACATAATTGACTATTAAAATACTATATTATAATAAATGATAGCTGAAAAATTAATTAAATAAAAAACACAAAGAAAATACTAAATTACTCAATATTATTATTTTGTTAATTTATTATACATGATAAATTAATGAAATGATATATATGATTTTTTTACTTACGAACACTTTATATATGAAATACTAATGACACATAAAATTATATCTAAAATAATATATATAAGATTAACAAAATTATTTGGAAAATTTTTCGCATATCATCAGATCCTTGACTGGTTGTATCTAGGTTCTACCAAGCATGATTAACTCATTAACTAGATTCTAACCTGTGTAACCGCGCATATTTTATTTTTATGTTTATATACATAGATATTTGTTTTACATCATTGGCAATGTTAATCATATATTTAAATGTTTATATATCTAATACAAACACAATAATTTTATAGTTTACATGTTAACATATACATGAGAATTGTATTTTAAAATTATTTTATATTTAATTTATATTAAATTCTGATATGGGTTTCAAAGATAGATTACCATTTAGAAACTTTTTAATGTTTATTTAGAAAAAAAAATATATATATATATATATATATTAATTTGTGTTTACATGTTAATATCAAATGTTTCGATCCATTTTTATTATATATTTATTTTACTAGATTTGTATATGATTACTAAATCAAATATTATATACGTGAAAAATCATATTTTAAAATTATTTTGTATTTAATTTATACAAATTTTGCAAAGTTAGATTACCGTTTAGCAAAAACTTTATGTTTATTTAGATAATATATTATTGTATATATGCCAAAAGTTTACTCATCTATCATATAGGTCCAATATAATTTCCATATATTTCAAAAAATGAAACAAAAATTTATGTAAAATAATATTGTTATATAATATTTTTAAATAAAATTTGCTACAAAAATAAAAATTTATAAAAATTTATAGTAATAATATTATAAGCCATATAAACATTATTATAAGTTTAGATAATATATAACACCAAATTATATTAAGTTATTGATAACTTTTATTATATAAACTTTAACATTGTAGTATAAAAAGAAAATCTGAATGACCAATAATATTGTAATACATGTAAACATTATTATAAAATTAGATAACATATAATACCAAATTATATCAGACTATTGATAAATTTTAGAGGAATACCCTAAGATAGATCTAAAAATGTTTTTGTCACCAAAATAGTCTTTAAGGAAAAAAAAAGACCAAAATAGACTTTATTAAATTGTGTAGATATACATTTATACCCCTTAGATTAACTAATGGGAAAATCTCTCAAATAGACATTTTTGAATTTTTTTTTCACAAAAATAGATCTTAAGAAAAAAAGACCAAAATAGACCTTTTTATTTTGAAAATTTTAATTTTTTAAAAAATTTTGAAATCTAACCTCCAAAACCTACCACTTAACTCTAAACCATAAGTCTATATTAGTTAACCCAAGGAGAATAAATATATATTTATACTCTTTAATAAAGTTTATTTTAATCATTTTTCTCCTTGAGTTCTATTTTGGAGATAAACTTTTTAAAGTCTATTTTAGTCATTATCTCTTAACTGATCTATACTTAAAGTTTAGAGTTATGTGATGTGGTTTAGGAGATGAGGCTTAATTAAAAAATAAAAAATATATTTTTTTTTAAAAAGTCTATTTTGATCATTTTTTACTTTGAGGTCTATTTTTGTGACAAAAATTTCAAAAATTCTATTTGAGAGATTTTTCAAAATTTTATTATATAAACTATAACTTTGTAATAGAAATATAACGTTAGTCATATATTTAAATATTTATATAGATATTACAAACATAATAGTTTTAGTTTACATTTTATATTTTATTTTATTAGATTTTCATTTGATTACTATATAAATTAATATATATGAAAAATCATATTTTAAAATTATTTTATATTTAGGTTTACTAAATTTTGATTCAGATATGAAAATTAGATTACCGTTTAGCAAAAATTCTATGTTTATTTAAATAATATGTTATTGTATATATATATAAGTACATAATTTTATTCCTAAGATTCGTGTTGTGGATCAGAATGAGTCGTAAGGTCTACATATATAGTTGACAGTATGTCCATAATCGTAGGTTAAGTCGAAAATTTAGGAAAGAAGAGAATTTTTATGAATATCTTGTTTTATGGAAAATAATTCATACTGAGTATATATTGACTTCATGTGTATTTTTTTGTTGAAGCACGTAGCCTTGAAGGTTAGATGAATTTTGAACCATGATTTTAGGAAAATCTTGTTTTATGGAAAATAATTAAGGTTGAGTATATATCGACTGAATTTTAGTTTTTGTGGAAAAAAACGTAGCATTGAAGGTACGTCGAAAATGTAGGAAACAGTATATTTTTGGTTGAAGATTTTCTTTGAGCCATAGTTGTTGGAAACCATATATCTTTTCAAGATTTTCGTAAGTGATTCATTAATGTTTGAGAACTCCTATTAATAATAAATTGTTGTGAAATGATTCTTCATTCATCGCATGTAGATGTTCTTATATAAGGATTACATAAAAGTGTAAACTCTAGGATATATAACACTATGGACCTTAGCCCAATACATAAATAAACCTCCTAATACAATATGGGTATATGCGACATGAGCTTGGTTAGGGCTCATCCACCATTTCATAACATTCCCTCTTGGATGCCATAACCATATAGAGCTCATATCATGCTTAATGTTGCCTCATTAAAACCTCTCCAGGAAAACCAAAACCCAATGGAAAAAATGAAAACCATGGACAGGAAAAAGAGTACAACACATGATACTCCGTTTGATTAGGACATCGCAAAAGGTCTTCCAATCTATGCAACCAATCTGATGCATAAGCTTCTTTGATGATGAAGATGATATGGTAAAGTCGGCTGGGACAGTCACTTCAATGGTCTTGGAATACTCGGACCTTCTTATTCTCTTCTGGCAAATGTGAGTAGAGGGACTTATACTTCTCATTGTACCGTCCGACCACAATCTGGTCGAATCATAAGTATACACATATGCGGACCTCCTGGTCTGATATATAACCTGTATAAACAAAATCAATGGAACACTCTTTTGTTTGGTTAGTACAATGCATATGTTATACTTGTCAAATCTGTACTTTGGTCGGATATATGGTCCTCGACCAGTACGTCTTATATTGATGTCATTCTTGGTTCCAATCAAATGGACCTTTAGGATCAGCCAAACAATTACTAACATATCTCTTATGTCCCATGAATCTTCTGGACATACTTGTTTGCTGTATACACGAATGCTTTGGACATGTGAGTTAAGAATCAAACATGTACGAACTTGGCTTATCACGCGGGATGCCTTGGTCCATATGGACTTATCTACTTTTGTCTTCGACCATAATGTGTTCTGGTCAGATTTATCTCGACCAAAACTCATTCATAAATAATATGGTCTGATCATGGTACTATACGTGACTCAAAGTCACATTCCTTATGATCTGGTGCATCTATCCTTTATGGATGTATGCTGGCCGCGTATGCCAATGGTTTGTCCATTACGGTCGATCTTTCTTATTATCATTGAGCGATCCATGTTGTGTTATAGACTTCATCTATACACGTCCATATTCTTCTCATGAGTGTCTCAAGATCATAATGAACATTACTGCAGTAAGTTTTCACAACCGAGCTATAGCTCTACGACCAAATACAGGCATGGACCTTTAAGTATGGCTATTGATGCAATCCAGGATGAGCCAACCTTAGAGGAACCTGATGATGAACCTGAATGGATGCAAGAACCAAGTTATTATCAAGAAGATGGCGTGGATCAGGCCCAAAATGAAGATGTCTCTCTCTCAGCCCAAAGAAGCCCAAATACCAGAAAGAGGATCCATTTGTCATACTGTTGGCCCATCATGAGATCCAGGTCCAAGAAAACTAATTAAGAAGATTGTTGGCCTATTCATAACCAAGAAAGTGAAAAAGAGATCCTTGGCCCAATCACACCATCCCAAACCACCTTCAATATTCTGCTGTTTCCTATAACAGCTAGTTTATTTATGTTTTTGTTTTATTTCTTTTTCCTAGGTGCTCATGCACGAAACTACAACTTTCAAAGGCCCTCATGCACGAGTTGCTCTTGATTTTCCCTTTAAATGTTGCTTTGTTTCAGTTCTGAACGCAATCATCATTTTTATCAAAACTCATTTCTTCTTGGTGATTCATTTGTTCTTTGAACAACTTGATTGTGAGGTGTGTAAAACCAAAACAATCAACAACTCTCAAACTGACTGGTGTGTCGAATCCAGAGTGAGAGAGAGGAGTATCTGAGGCCATTCCGCAACCTCAGTGTATCAATCCATCGATTCCCCTTTAACCCAGCATATATCAACCTTATTCTCGTCCATCAAACCAATATCCATCAAAACCTTCATCTTTCAATCTGTTACAAAGTAGTCCAACCAAAATCAGAGTAGAAATCCTTGGGAAGAAGTCATTAAGTGGTATCAGAGCAACCACTATGTCGATCTACAAGTTCTGGGTTATTTTTCAATCTCTAATCTATCAAAGTCTGAAACTTTTTGGATTTCAAGTTCATCTCTTGGTTTCGAATTCATCTTTTATTCTGGGTATTTCTGTTCTTATCAATCTCTTATCTGTCTATCTGTTGCAAGGGAGCCAGATCTGATTAAAATTATCCCCAGGAGAAATCTGGGTTCAGTCCTAGGAGAAATCGAACTGAGGTTTGGTAAAATCACTTGCTCATCCAAAATCTTGCAATCTGTCTATCTTTCTCTTTTCTTTGGGATTTTGGGTTTCTGCAGTTTCATTTGATTGGGTTGGTTACGAACTTTTGAATCACCTTCACCACAAAACTTGAGAGACACAAGGAGGATCGTGAGAGAAAGAGTAAGTCTGTGTTTTGCTAAAGTTTGTTGATTTTGCAGACCATGTCAGGCGACAACAATAATCAAAGCAGAGAGACAACACCTACATCAATATTAATACTTTTCAGATGCACGCTTTGATTGCTGAGATTACCAAGCAGGTCACAGATAACTTGACAAAGAGAGAAGAGGAAGCCAATGAGTTCTTTTATGGAACAGACATCTAGAAACAGAGCTGCTGACGCCCTGCAAGAAGAACCAGAGGAGAAGCGAGACAGGATGATTCAGATGATGCTTATTCATCTTCAGAAAGGAGTGATGTTAGATCCAGGAGAACCTACAACCCACGACCAGAACTGATGATAACCTGGGTAATATCAGCTGAAATTCCACCTTTCCTTGGTAAGATGATCCTGATGCTTACATGGAGTGGGAAAGAAATATGGAGTTAGTTTTTGAGTGCCAAAACTACACTGAGAGAAGAAAGTGAAGCTTGATGCAACTGAGTTTAAGTGGATATGCAGTCAACTGGTGGGAACAGATTATGCACAGAGAGACACACTGGAATGGCTCCAGTTACCTCCTGGTACGAGATGAAGACTCTCATGAAGGCTAGATTTGTTCCAATCACTAGTGGCAGAGAGACCTCCATCAAAAAACTCAGAGACTGACTCAAGGAACTAAGAGTGTCTGAAGATTACTTCCAGGAGATGAAACTCTCATGATCAAGTCCAATGTAATGAAGATGATGAATCAACCATGGCAAGGTTTCAAGAGGCTTGAACAGAGAACTGCAGATCGGCTTAGAGATTGCAAGAGTTCAACACCATGGAGGATTCTTCACAAAGCAATGCTTATTCGAGCAGCAGAACAGAGGAAGTCTCTACATGCCAGGAACCAGCATGCGATCACTCTTCTAAACCACCTACAACAAAGTAAGAGCGAAGGGGCTTTCAAACAAAGCCAAAAGAGGAGATCTAAAGACTTCGTGGAAATGGCAGAGAGTGACAAATGGAAAAGAACTTCAGCACGAGAGACCAGAGATGTGAGTGTTTTAAACAATGTGCATATGGCAGTTGGCATTATGCCAATGGATGTGCTCAACACAGAAGCTGACTGATCTTGCTTGAGTGAATGGGAGTGTATGAATCTGAAGAAAGGAGAAACTCTGATTGATACTGATGAAGGAAACATGGCTTTCATCCAGTCATAAGGAGAGCTACTGGTTACTCCAGGAGAACTTTGAGTGTGAAGCAAAAGGAAGAAGACGCAGAACAGCGAGAGACACGTGTTTCATACTAGATGTCACGATTTCAAGACAGCGTTTGCAGCTTGATTAGTTGATGGAGGAAGTTGCACCAACTGTGAGCGACGGCTCATCCCTCGGCGTTGAAGCATATCTGAAGGTTCATAAACACCCAAAGCCTTACACTCTGCAGTGCGCTTAGCTCGAACGATGGAGATTGTGCAAGTCCTAGAAGCAAGTTAAGGTCTCCTATCACCATTGGATAGATATGCAGATGAAGTCATTGTGTGTGATGTTCTCCTACATGGATGCTGGCACATTATTCTCTGTTAGGGAGACCTCTGCAGTATGATCACTCCAGGTGTGTGCATGATGGCTTCACAAATCGCCACTCCTTGCGAGCACTAAGGAAATGAAGATCACTATTAGCTCCCTGCTCACCTCACGAAGTCACCTTGACAGGTAAACACACTGAAAAACAAGAGAGCCTGACAATGTGCAACAGAAGGTAAGAACTCCAATTTATTTGCTCAAGAATGTTGAGGTATAAAAGAAACATGTATGCTCAGCAGGCTATGATGCTTGTTTGTTTTACAAGCAGAACGCTAAACTCATCTTCTGACAGTGCACCGCTATCGCGAGTGAGTTGATTTTATTTTGCAGGAGTATGGTGATGTCTTTGCAGAAGCAAAAATGTCCAAGGGTCTGCGCTCCAATTCGTGGCATAGAATCATCAGATTGTTCGTGTCTTTCAGGAGCTATCCTGTCCTCAAACAGACGCAGCTTATCGTTCCACCCTGTAGATGAACATGTGGAGCTTCAGAAGACAAGTTAACTGAGCTTACTGGACTACAAGGACACATCAGAGAGAGCCTCAGCCCTTGTGCTGTCCCTGTCTGCTGCATTGTTCACAAGAAGGATGGCACCTGGAAGGGAGAATGTGTGTGAGACTGTCGAGACCATCAGACAACATCACGTACAGTAGAGCACGACATCCCATTCCTCGCTCTTGATGATTCATGCTAGATGGACTTCATCGGTTCTTAGCTATTTTTCTTAGATGATTTGAATAAGAGTGGGTATCATCAGATCAGATGAAAGAGGGGGATGAATGGAAAACACTGCGTTTTAAAACAAAACATGGCTGTATGAGTGGCTTGTGATGCCATTTGGTTTAACAACGACGCCCTATGTTCATCTCTATTATATGCAGACTCATGAATCATGTTTTGAGGATCCCTTACAGTAGGGTGTTTGTTGTTGTTTCCTTTGATGACATCCTAATTTACAGTAAAACCTTGTCTGCTCATGTTGAACATGCTGAGAAAGGTTTCATAGATGTCCTGAGGATAAGAGCCGAAGTCTTGT
>CAJHQP010009266.1:0-23138 GCA_905132765.1 Moricandia arvensis
GCCCGAGACGTTTGGTCTGTCCTCCCGAACCAGCCTTTTATCAAAAATTCTTCCAGATCAAAATGGTCGAGTTAAATGGCTTGTTTCTTGGTCGAGTCTTTGGTCTGTACGGATCCCGTAAGCGCGCGCGCCCAATGGCATGCAACCATCTCGTATGAAGCACATACCTCCTTCCGCTTTGTGCAATTACCCCGTGGACTGCCAGTTTGTACAGTGAGATAACCGCGAGTAAGCTCAACGACTGCAGTGAGGAGTTGAAGAAGTTGACTACCTCCGCGATAAGAACTATCTTATCTGAGCAGCCCTCACAGGATGATCTATCGGATATCTATGATGTGTTCGATGCGGCAGTACGGTCGCGAGTCTCTTGACTTTCGCTATGTATTGCATATACAGTTATGTCATCAACCATCACGACACCCCAGGAGAGCAACTCTCAACCAGAATCTAGCAGGCTTTCAAGCAAACATCCTCCAGTCCATGAAGCTGCTCCGCCTCCTCCTCCGGGTGTCCATCGGATTTGCTTGTGCCACTTGGATGCTCCCTACGCCTAGATAGCACAGTGGGGAGAGAATCTCTCTCAAATGGCGGGCCGAGAGGTTACCTATCACTCGATACCACAGATCGATCCACTTTGCAAACACGACTCTGGTCATTATTAATTATGATTTCTTTCGCATATATATGAAAGCTTTATTAATTCTACTATCTTTTCTTATCTATTGAACATTATCATAGAATTTTCAAATTTTTTATAAGTTTCAACAGATAATCGCTTGGGACGGAGCGTCGCAAACATCATAAGGTCAAACTTCCGGGAGCCTCATCCGAACTGGTCCCTTACACCGGACCACGTTCGGAGGACTTGGTTCAAATGTTTTGCGGTAAGTTATTTTCTTTCTTACTTAAATTAATTTATTTCAATTTTTAATTTCATTTAAATATTTAATTATTTCATTTAATTATATTCATTATTTTTTGCAGCAAAAATGGAACTGGTCTATTGCAGTCAACGAGACCGTGAAGGAAGGGTTTTACGAGAAGGCGCAAGAACGCCTTAAGAATATTGTCGGCGATTGGAAGGATAAGTGGAGGTTTGATCCCGAGGTCAGCAAATGTAAACCGACCTACATCAGCGATTACGTTTGGAATGGCTTGACGGCTTATTGGAGTATGCCGAAGTCAGTTAAAACTTCGGCCCGTTGCTCCAACAACCGAATGGCGCGTGATGCTGAGGGTAATTTGGTCGTTGTGTCCCACACTTCTGGACAGACTTCTCATGCAGGGAAAGCTCTACAAATTGTAAGTACTAGCTAAAATTTTAAATATTTTTTTAAAAAATATTTAATTTGTTTTTAGCTTTTTAATAATTAAATTGTTTATTGATATAATTATTAATTAGGTTAATATATTTAATTATGTTGTTCTGTAGGCTGCGGTGGAAGGAGCACCACCGTCTCTTGCCCGACTTTACAAGTTGACCCATCAGCGTTCTGACGGGACGTTTGTAGATCCCCGAGCAGAGAAGATCTACAACGATGTTGAGGAGCAGATTCAGGAGGTCCAGACCCAGTTGACGGTGGAACAAGGGGAACCCGTTCAGTTATCCATTGTTGAACAAGACAAAATTTTTGAGAAGGTAATTAATTATTATTCGATTTTATAGTTAATTATGTATATACTAATTCATTTAATTAATTTAAAATATTTTAAATGGAAGGTTATCCCGAAGAAGAGGGGACGGATGATCGGGATCGGTACGGTGAACGATGTCCCGAGGGCTAGAGCTGAATACGCTACAAGACAGCAACAAGAATCTCAGCAGCTCCGAACCGATTTGACAACCGCCAACCAAGTCATTTCGACCCTCCAGACGGACAACGAGGCCAACATGAACCACATTAGGGCCATGGCGGAGATGTTTGATGTTATGGCGGAAACAAACCCATCCCTTGCGGAAATGTGGAGACCTCGACGTTCAACGATCTATCCCGACCTAACTCCAGACCGAACGAGCAAATGCAGAGCGAGGTCCGATGAACATACCCTCCCAGTTTTTTTCGCCAGACATTAATCTTAATATTAATTAATTTGTTTTCTTATGTAATTTGAATATATATTTTTATTATGTTTTGGATATATTAAGTTAAGTTTATATATTTTCGAAACTGAAGGATTTTTAATTAAATATTAAATTCGTAAATTAAAAATTTTAAAATTTGTGAATTTTAAATTTCTGAATTTTATTTATTTCTAGAGTTAAGTGGTCGTACAAAATAAATCACCAGAAGTTATCTAGTCGTACAATTTACGACCAAGTTGTGTCTATGGTTCAAGGGTAGAGGTGATGTGGTTGTACAATTTACCTCCATTTAAAATACTGTTTTACTTTGGATTTGACTTCTACTTTACGACCACCATTTACGACCAATTTACGTCTAACTCTGTGGACGTAACTTTACGTCAAATCAACCTCTAGTGTACGACTTACGTTTTTTACATCCGTGTTACGACCAAATTATTTAGTCGTAATATTTAAGTCCACTTTACGACCAAAAGTCATTACGACGGGCTAATAACGACTAAATGCTTTTCGTTGTATGTGGTCGTAAGAGGACATTTACTTACCACATAACTTCTAAATCTGTGGTCGTGTATGCCACGTTTTCTGTAGTGCATGTCTTTCTTACTGTTCATCTATTTTGTTGATCTGTTTTCTCACATCTGTCACAACAAACTGTATCAGAGTTTCGGATTGAATATGGTGTGAAGATGTCTAGGATGAATATGAAGATCAACAAGTTTACTAAAAGGAACAGTTTCAGTCTCTAGAAAATCAAGACCAAGGCGTTGTTGAAGCAACAAGGTCTTTGGGAACCGTTTTCAGGGAAGAAAGTTTAACTTGTTACAGTTGAGATGGAGGTTACTGAAGAGAAGGTGTAATCAACATTCTGTTGAGTCTAGCAGATGAGATCATCATCGAGTTTCGGGTTGTTGATACTGCAGTTGGTTTGTGGTCTAAGTTAGAGAGTCTATACATGACGAAATCTCTGACTAAGAAGCTACTTCTGAAATAACGTCTCTTCGCTCTGAGGATGCATAAAGGTACACAACTTCAAGATCACCTTGATAGTCCTAAAATTCTTATTATGTTAGATCTTAATGAATATTGATGTTAAGGTAGAGGATGAGGATGTGGCACTGATCTTGTTGGTGTCATTGCGTAACTCCTATGAGAAATTTGTTCAGTCATTCATATTGAATAGGATACAATGAGTTTGGAGGAACTCAAGTCGGCACTTCACAGTAGGGAGTTGTGTCACAAGGCATCATGTTCTAGTACATATGACCAAGCTTCTAGGTTGTTTGTAGGTGGTGGAAAAAAATTTGGGAAAAGCAAAAGGTCGAAAGGCAAAAAGTCATTTTCAAAGGGTCCTAAACCAACTGATATTTGCAATTACTGCAAAGAGAGAAGGCATTGGAAGTTGGATTGTCCTAAGAAGAAGAAGCAAGTTTGTTTCGTTGCTAAAACTGAGAATGAGGCTAAGTCTGATGAAGATATTGTGTTGGTTGCTCATGAAAAAACACATTCTAGAGATGTGTGGATTCCTGGATACATGTGCATCCTATCATGTGTCCAAGGATAGAATGGTTCCTAGTGTATGAGGAAGTAATTGATGACAAGATCAGATGGTGAATGACTTTGCTTGCGATATTGCAGGCACAGTTCCATTAAGCTCAGGACACATTGAGGGTAGAATCTGTATATTGACTGGATTTGGACATGTTTCCTCTATGTCTTATAACTTGATCTCAATTAGTATATTGGATAGCAGAGGTTCAAGTATTCAGGTGGAGATGGGAGTTCTGATGTCTACAGAAGGCTCAATTATGATTTTGAGAGGCGTCATTCATGGTACTTTCTATTTGCTGGAAAGTTCTACAATGTCAGGTTCAACAAATATTGCATTTCCAGAGGTTCACAAGGAAGATATGGACAAGTTGTAGCATATAAGGCTTGGACATATGGGTGAACGTGGAATGCAGATTTTGTCGAAGCAAGATCTTCTTTGTGGTCATAAGACCAAGAGTCTTGAGTTCTGTGAGCATTGTATGTTTGGGAAGCTGCATAGAAAGAAGTTTCCGAAAGTTTTTCATAAGACAAAAGACACGTTGGATTACATTCATTCAGATTGTTGGGGTCCCTCCAAGGTGGAATCGCTGAAGGGTTACAAGTATTTGTATTGATGATTGATGATTATTCGAGAAAAACTTGGATAACTTTCATAAAACACAAAACTGAAGCTTTCAACAGCTTTAAGTAGTGGAAGATAGTGGTGGAGAATCAAACTGAGAAGAAGATTAAGAGGCTTCGTACTGATAATGGTCTGGAATTATGTTCATCAAAATTCCATCAATTTTGTAAAGATGCAGGGATTGCTAGGCATCATACAATCAGGTATACCACCACAACAGAATGGTGTAGCAGAGAGAATGAACTAGACATTGCTGGAGAGGGTGAGGTGCATGTTGTCTAATGTTGGTTTAGCGAAGAAGTTTTGGGCTGAGGCAGTGAACACGGCTTGTTATCTATATATCTGAGACACATACATGGATCGAGTGTCTAATACCTAATGAAGTGTGGTCAGGCAGGTCTGCTGATTACTTTATTCTGAGAATATTTGGTTGTACAATTTAATATCATGTTGATGAAGGAAAGATGGAACCAAGAGCTAAGAAATGAGTGTTTTCTGGGTTATGGAGATGGTGTCAAGGGATACAGAGTTTTGTCTCTATCTGAGAAACGAGTTATAATGAGCATGAACGTTGTGTTTGATGAGAGTTTTATGTTAAAGTTTCAGCTGAGTCCATTTCAGAAGCATAACAGGAGGATTTTTACAAGCAGGTGGAGCTGCAGGAAGTGCAATCGGACGGTCAAGATCAATCGATCAAGTGTCAAAGATCGATTGTTCCACGCTAGACACATGATCATGCGATCATAGGAGTCAGATCGAGCGATTGATGTCTAACAACACAAGATCAATCGATCCTCAAGAAGAGATCAAGCGATCGACGTCTGATGAGTAGCATGAGTCTTCTAATTCTGAAGATCAACGTGTAGGATCTGAAAAACACAGTATTGCTAGAGATATACCAAAGAGAGTTGATGTCAGGTCACCAGAGAGATATCAGTTTGATGATATGGTGGGTTATGCACTACAGGTTGCAGAGGAAGTGGACACTTACGAGCCATCTACTTACATAAAAGTTATTTCAAGTTATGTGTCTAAAATATGGTTTGCTGCAATGAGAGATGAGATGAAATCTCATGAGAAGAATCACACATGAGATCTGGTTACACTATCGACTGGGTGAAAGGTTGTTACTTGCAAGTGGATTTACAAGATAAAAGATTGCAGTCCCCTGAAGAGGGAGTTAAGTATAAATCACGAGTTATTGCCTGAGGTTTCAGTCAAAGAGAAGGTGTGGACTACAAAGAGATCTTCTCACCTGTGGTTAGACACACTTCTATCAGAGTGCTATTGGCGATAGTATCACATCAAGATCTGGAGTTGGAACAACTTGATGTAAGACTGCTTTTCTTCACGGAGAGCTTAAGGAGGAGATATATATGACTCCGCCTGAGGGTTTTCTGGTTCCTTGTAAAGAAGATCACGTGTGCAAGTTGAGGAAGTCACTTTATGGACTTAAGCAGTCTCTGAGACAGTGGTATAAGAGGTTGCTAGCTATATGGTTAAGTTATACTACGATAGGAGTCCTTATGACTCTTGTGTTTACATGAGCAATGTGGATGATGGATCGTATATCTACCTAGTGATGTATGAAGATGGCATGTTGATAGCTGCCAAAATAAGTGTGATGTTTAGAAACTTAAAGAGATATTGAGTTCTGAGTTTGAGATGAAGGATTGGGTGTTGCGAGGAAGATTCTAGGAATGGAGATATTCAAGTATAGGCCAAAGAAAAAGTTGTTCTTGTCACAAAAAGCCTACGTTCCGAAGGTTTTGACGAGATACGAGATGCTTAATGCTAAGCCTATTGATACTCCATGTGCTGCAAATTTTTATCCTACCATGAGTGATGAAATTTCTGAAGGGAAAATTAATTATATGTCACGAGTTCTGTATGTAAGCGTTGTAGGAAGTCTGATATATGTGATCTGTACAAGACCAGATCTTGCACATGCAGTGAGTGTGGTGAGCAAGTTTATGGTTCAACCACGCAAGGAGCACTGGATGGCTGTGAAGAGGATTTTCTGATACCTTAAGGGTACATCTGATGTGGGACTTTTCTACGGAGACAAAGATCTTAGACTGATTACTGGGTATTCTGATTATGCAGGCGATGTGGACAACAGGAGATCAGTGACTAGTTACATATTTACTTTGGGCGTATATGGCATTGACAGAAGCTGCTAAGGAGGTGATATGGTTGAGAGGATTGGTCAGCGATCTTGGTCTTCATCATGATCAGGCTACTGTATACTGTGATAGCTTGAGTGTTATTTTTTTAGCCAAAGATCAGGTTCATCATGAGAGAACCAAGCATATTGATGTAAAATATCATTTTCTGAGAGATGAAAAGAGGATTGAAGTGAAGAAGGTAGGAACAGTTGATAATCATGTGGATATGTTCAGTAAGTCGGTTCCTCATATCAAGTTCAAGCATTATCTTGACTTGCTGAATATCTCTTGCTGTTAAATCTGGCCCTAGTGGGCGTCTGGCCCTAAGGGGCATTTGGCTCGAAAGAGCACCTGGCCCAAGTGAGAGCATTTGGCTCTAAGGCGCATCTAGTCTGACGGGACATCTGATGTTTGAGTTCGACGGAACATATGAGGCAAAGAGAGAATCTAGTACATTTGTATTCTGAGCATGAATAAATGCATTTTGGTACATCTAATTATGGAGGATTCAAGTCAAGGTGGAGATTTGTTGAATAATGTCTTGAATTTATTGGTCCTTAGTATTTGAGACTCATTAATGCTAGGATTTCTGGGACAAAACTATATATAACTTGTGCCTCCTCTAAATCTAATTAGTAGCCGTAGATAGAAAGATATATATATGTTCTTCCTGTAGACAGATCTTTGTAATTCTCCCATCAATAAAGTGTTTTTTTGCCTGTAGAGATAGCCAATTGATGAACCACGTTAAATTTCTCTTTCGTTCTTATTGTTCATCTATTATGTTGATTTATTTCTTCTCACATCCATCACAACAATAAAGAAAAGAGAAAAATAGAAAAGAGATGAGAACTATCATAGTTATGCTTTAGTTAAAAAAACTAACGAAATTGAATAAATAGTTTAAAAGAATATGTGGGTAAAAGAAAGTGTCCTAAACTGAAATTATAATGTAAATCTTTCATTTTTTAACATGCTCGATATTTAACGAAAACCACTACATACAAAAAAGTTGGCAAAAAGGTATATCATTACATACGTAAAAATCGGAAGTTAAAAGGAGAGATCTATTTTCCACTAGTAAAATGTAACCTGAGGTTGAAAATGATGCTTTTGGCTTCTTTTAAAAGTAAACACTAAATATCTGAGAGGCTTGAATTCAGTGATAATAATAAGCCAAAAAAATATAAATTTGATCAATGATATGCAAAAAAATTTGGGTTCGTAAAAAAAATGTATTTAGTAATTCATGGGTTTGGTTATATGATTGTTCTTTGGGAAAATTGTCAAAAATGAAACAAATAACTATACTATTGCCCCCTTAGAACAAAATCAATTTTGGCATGTTTGGACCTTCACTACCATTTTTATCTTTGAAAATTCATATTATTTTTTTTACAAGATAAGAAATTATGGAAAAATAGTAAACTTGATGTAGATAAGCATGTTCATATAAGAAAAATATTTTTGTTTATAAAATATCTTTAAATTGTAAATTTAAAAATGGAGTAAGTGTGTTACGTATCTACGATCTACCATCTACGGAGATGTAGAATATGTAATCTAACAGAAAGACAGCGTTCTAAACGCTTAGGATGCGCTAATATATCAAAAACATATATAACTACGAGCTCAAAATATATAATCTACCGAAGTCTCTGTAATCTACGGTTTTGGTTGACTGTAAGTCGTAGAGATAAACATGTTATCTAGCTCGGTAGGAAGTGGATTCTTGACATTGTTTTTCTATCTACAATCGTCGTATACCATATCCTAGTTCTTCGTCTACCTTCTATAGTGGTAGAATGTAAGTTCTGGAAAAAAATAAACAAGATCCGAAAATCTAGACAAAAACGGTTAAGTAATATTATGTAAATCTTTTTAATATTTTAATTTCCTTTTTTAAGTTTCTTCCAAAAAAATTGAAAACCTCCTCTTCTCACACGATTTAGGGATTTTAGTGATATGATCATGATATTTAGAACTTTAAATCAATTAAAAATATTTATTTAAATATAAATTTAAAATAATATTAAATTAATTAAATATATATATATGTATATATATGTATAATTACAAATATATTTTTGTAACTCCATCTTCTTCATCTTTGATCTCTGAGCTCGATCTTCATCACCTTCATCTCCATCTCTGAATCTTAGTTAATATTAGCTATTTTATTAACATTTGATTTCGGGGACGTTATTTGAAATGTTTTTAGTCTCAGGGACCTTTGCAAATACCATTATAAGCTGGCCATCAAACACAAACACAGAGTTCGTGATGATAGATGCTAGCCTTCTCGATTGCTACTTGTGTTCTCAACGCCTAACCGCTCCTATTAATCAGGTAACAGTTCGAAACCTATGTTTATTTACGTGAGTAGCTGCTAGTAGTTTTGTTCTTTGTTGACTGTCTTTGGATGCATATACAGACGGACATTACTTTTGCGGTTCTTGCAACGATGGACAGTACAATAACTGTCCAGTTTGTTTCAAATACATCAGTACTTACCGTTGTCGAGCCAATGGAAAGAATTCTTGATTCAGCCCCGTCAATGCCCCAACCCAAGCCCCAACCCGAACTCTCGAAACAGATTCAGCGACAGATTCAGGAACAATATCTTCATCAACTTCATCCCTAATAAATAATAAATCTCCCCTTTGATAATGTAAAAATTTTATTTAAAAAACATTTACAAATAATTAACATTTAATTAGGAAAATTTCAATAGAATAAAGACAAAAGAGGGTATCATTATTGTTTATATTATAGGAACAAAGATCCTAAATTTTGTTTTAAAGGGATAATAGTATACCTATTTCATCCTTTTTTAGCAATTTTCCCTTGTTCTTTTGTCCTTATTTTCCACTAGTCAAAGAAAAAAACAGATGTAACCTGAGGTTGAAAATGATGCTTTTGGCTTCTTTTAAAGTCAACCATTAAATATGTGAGAGGTTGATAATAATAAGTAAAGTACAATCAAATTCATGACTCATTCTACAACAGTAAAACACGGCTAATATTTGAGGCGGGCGGGCATGAAGACAGCATTTTACAACACTTAGGATACCAAATAGAACCTTCCTCTTTATTTAGTTTTATTATTATTTTCGTGTATGCCGTATGCTGATTTATAGAAACTTTTTGGAAATCATTAAAAATAAACAACAATATCGCAACCAAAAAAGATTTGAAACTGAGAAGCTTTCAGATGCTAAAGTCTACAATACAATACAATACAAGCATAAACATATGATGTGACACCTCATTTTTCATGATTTATAATCTTGATATTTTATCGTTTAAAGTTTGTATTATGATCATCGTTAAGTATATACGTTTTGCACTATACAATAATCAACCGCTCGAACACTCCAGAAACAAAAAAAAATCTGCATATAGCCTGGTTGAGACTCTAAATATAAGTACATAACTAATTGTTTTGTAGTGTATATCTTTAAAATATACAATGATACAACATAAATATTAATGTTTATCCTGCATAACAACTTTGTAGATACATAGGTATTGAGATTTTATTTTGTGTCAAACTAAGTTTATATTTATTTTCATCTGGTCAATAATTGAACAAAATTTGTGTAGATGTAATGTTATATAAAAAGTTTTGATTAAGAAATCGATCATTTTTCCATATACACTAGAAGTAAATATCTGGAGTTATTTAGCAAGTAAAAAAACTGTATAATAATTTTCTTCTACTATCCTCCTATATATAAAATAAGAAATCTAAGTAATTTTTGCTTTGTATCGCTTACTGGTAAAGTTTTAATAAATTGTTAAAATTTAATTAGTCGGTAATTTTATTTTTTATTTATTTAAATTGGATCTAAAAACTAAATATAAGTATATAATAATTAAAATCACTTGCTAAATAATCTAAAATATTACAAATAATAACTTCTAGTAACTAATTATCAAAATTATAGAAAGAATAATAATGTTTGATGAATTATTTTCAATATTTATAAACTGTAGAATATAATGAATGAAATCTTACATATAAAAATAAATATAATATTTTTATATTTTACATAATGAATTATATTTATTATGTAATAACTACAAAAATAATATAGAGTCTACACATTCTTTATAAATCGTTAGTAAAAAAATTTGATAAAATTTTATCATCGGTTAAAAAATCAATTTATCAAAATTTTAAAACAATTTATAAGAGCATATAAGTTAATTATAAAACAAATAAACTCTTCTACATATAATAACAATTAAATCTTATATAGTCTCCACATGCTTTATAAATCATTAAAAAAATTTTAAAAAATATTTATCATCGATTACAAAATCAATTTATCAGAATTATTTATAATAGCATATAATTTATTTCTAAAAACATATAAATTATGTATTAAATGAGAAGTCAATTAAATGATTTTTGTTTATGTGTTAGGTGAAATCTTAAGAAAATTATTGTTATTTGATTCATAGATGCTTTCTAATTTTTGTTTAATTTAGTTAGATTGAAAAAAGTAAAAAGTAATTCCAGAACAAACTAATATTACTTGCCTAAAAATCTAAATAACAAATAATGATTTAAGGTAATTAACTGCTGAAATTATTGAAAGAGTAATAATGTTTGATCAATTATTTTTTATTTATAAACTATATAATATAATGAACAAAAATTTTATATAGAAGTAATATAATAATTTTATATTTTATACAAAAATTGTATTTATATATATATATATATATATATATATATATATATATATATATGTGTGTGTGTGTGTGTGTATAATAACTATTAATATTTTATAAACTTCATACAATCTTTATAAATCATTTATAAAGATTAAGAAAACATTTATAAAATTAAATATCTAGCTTACAAAATCTTTTTACCAGAATTTTAAAATTATTTATAAGAACTTATAAATTATTTACAAATGAAAATTAAAAAAAAAATTGGAGAACAATAAGAAATTTGCAATAGAAAAATGTTATGTATTTAATATTAAAAATAAAAGTAATGTGATAATTACATATTATATAAATGTGTGTATGTTCAAAGTTTTATAGCATTGTATGTATCGTATATATATTTTCATACAATATTTTGCGGAAAGTATTAAGGTAATTCTCAGTTAAAGATTCCTAATAAATTTTTATTAAAGTTCTATTTTAGAGAAAGGATTAACCGGGGTCTATTAAGGTGGGAGTTCTTAACTTTCTAAGAGACGTATCTTAGATTTTAATTAAGAAAACCTAAGAACCGTCTCTTAAATAAGAACCATAAGAGTCGTTTTTAGCAGGAAAATGCGAAAAAAAACAAATTTTACGTTAAGAACCCCATTTTAAGAGATCCAGGTTAATCATGACCTTAGTAGAAGAAACGTTGTTTAAGGTGCACATGTCACAAAATCTCTCTTTCTTTCCTCTCTCTCTTTCTTCTTCCGTACCATTAAAAAATTAAAATTATGTAGTATTTCTTAACATAAACTTTTAATTTAATTTTAATATTAAAGGTTGACTTTTTTTTTGTCGGCTTAAAATATTGACTAAGAAGCAATAAACATGCTATTATCACACGTATGTTTTTATAATACAGTCAGCCTATAAAACACACAGAGGTGTATTATTGACTACCACAATCAATCTCAATCTCTAGGCTGTAGCTATGATGATCCCGGCTATCTTAGTCATCCTAAATCATTTCAGTCCCCGACCCTGTTCAGGGAGATCAGCACCATCACCACCAGCTCCTGTCAATGAAAATCCTTCCTCTAACCTACCAACAATACAAAACAACAAAGAGATGGAACCTCTACACGATGATGATCTAACTCAACACCGGCGAGCACCACCTCGATGTTCAGGCTTCATGTCTCTCACCAGCGAGCACTTTTCCACCTCCACCTACAGAAAACGACAAACAACGTCGTTGATCCGGAGAATAAGTCTCCACCAAGTAGACAGAACACACCGAGGCCAGGTATTTATTCCCAGCCGACCCGGTCCAAGCATAGGGAGGGGAAGGAGCCTATGTGGTCACCATTCTTCTACTCCATCTCCGCTCAAGCCGTATACTAAGATTGCGAGGCCTGGCTCCTCTTCGTGCCCAATTCATCAAGCTAACCAGTCTCCACATTCGCCAAACCCAATCCGACACAATACTCGACCCTCACTTCTTCCTATTACTGCTTTCTTGGACAGTCAAGGCGGTCGTGATCCAAATGAAACTCACAGGATCGATGATCTAAGTAAATACATTTTAAATTATATTCTGATGGCAGGCTTAAGCACGACAGGCGCCTGGGCTCAAAACCCGGGGCTTAGTACGAGCATCTACATCCAGTGTGGTTTGAATCAAATTGGTCTCTCAATCCTTCTCCTTGCACGCCTCGCCGTTTACGACACGAACCCCGACATGGCTCTCTTCATGGTCCGTCTCTCCTTTGCTCTTGTCGTCATCTCAGGCTACCTGTCTACGATGCCAATGTTAGCTCCATACGTTGCCATCATTATGCTCGTTGTTGTTGCTATTGTCTGCTTATTTGCTCGTGTTTTTAGAGGCTAGCCACTTTGCTGTCTCATTAATTGTACGGCTGTTCTCATGTCATTTTCTGGAATTATTTAATAAAAAGATAAACAGCTTTTCCTTTCAATGGTTTTTCTTTACCATGAATAGGATACTAATAGATACTGAATAATATTCCTTTTGTTAGTTAGCGTAGATATGGGTATATCCCTAAAATTTTGTAACAATTCTGTGTATATATGATCATCGTAATACAAGTAAACCTTAAGGGAAAAATCATCTGCTAACAGATACGAACACATGTATGTATATACACAATATATATATATATATATATATATATATATATATATATATATATATAATTTTAAAAATTGTAAGAATTTAAACTTTTTCGATCATGCTCCGAGGTGTTTGTGACAACGCATTTTGTCGGAAGAATCATAGTCTGTAGCGATAAACAAATTTTCCGAGAATACATCTCATCACTACTTACCGACAATTATCCTAGAAAAGTTGTTTCCGACGCTCAAACTCCGACCAATTACGTTTTCACGGAAAATAGTCGGTTATAGCTTATTCTGATGATGTCCTGACAAATATGCTCGTCGGTATGGGAACCTCTTTCTTGTAGTGAAGGTGCTGGTGGTTATTTAAGATTTTTTATAATGAAATTATTTAATATTTATCCAAGACCTTGCTACCAAAGTCAATATTCACTTAGATTCCATTATATCATTATCAAAAACCAAAAAAAATTAAGAGCCAAATTCTTATATCTATCTAATGTATGAAAATAATTTGGGGTTAATTAATGGTCAGTTAATGTTTTAAACTGAGACCCAATGAAAATAAACCGAGAATTCACCAAATAAAAATCCATTTAACATCGAAACCGCTTTATTGTAACGTTCATGTCGACACAACACATGAGTTCAAAGTTACAGACAGACCAACATGAGATTCTTTAATCAAGACTCTCAATCCAAAAATTTCCAATACACAGAACACCGAAAACAGATTAGTAGGAATAGGCCCAATTCATTTATTGCTTGAGTTCCAGCCCAGTTCAAGACAATACAAGGTTCATTAAGAAAAAAATTCATATAGGTTTAGGATTATCCTCCTCCTTTCACGATAATCACACATTACAACATTTTAGATATTACACATGTCATCAATAAAATATTTCAAAATCCTTAAAAAAAATATGTTGGTCCATTAAATATATATCATAGTTTTCATTTAATTAACCATAAATTAATTAATAATATACAATTAATAGTTTTAATCTATATGTGACAATTTAATGATTTCAATAATAAATATTTAATAATAATTTATGTATCATCTATCATTTATGTATAAAAATATATATTAACGTAAAATAAATATCATATTAACCATATAATAAAAAATATTTTTTTGTTTATGTTATAATTTAATTTTTTAAAACATAATTATAAATTACTAAAACAATTAAAGTCACATGTTACAAAAATTTTGATCAAGGATTTAAAATTTTTATTACAAAACATATTATGATTGTAAAACTATATGAATATAAATTATCATTTAAGAGATACTCAGAATAAATAAATAAAATATACTTATATAAAATTCTCATTTAATAGATACTTAAAATAAGCCATATGCGTGCGTTTATAAGTGTATAATTAATTTTTAATTCTTAATTTTTATTATAATTTAAGAGTTACCGTTTAGTCGAAAATTTATTATGCGCAGGGCGCGGGTTTCACCTAGTAAAAATTAAAGAAACAGGAGAAAGATAAAAAAAAAACTAGAGTTGGAGAGATATTTGAAATCCGTTAAGAGGTTTATCTCTATGACTCCAAGCAGAGTGGATTCCCTGTTGGATTAAGCTTGAATAAGGAGAAAGCTTAAGAAGCAAGATAGAAACCTAATCCTACCGAGATATGGAGATTAGGTTGTATAATATATTTAGGAGTTATCTAAATATGTTACCTAATAGGATTAAGAGATATTAAGCTCTATATAAGCATATGTTAGGATGAGATATTAAGTGTGTGGTTGTGTTAAGAGATTGAGAACTTAAGTTTTGAATTATTTTCTTAAGTTATTAATAAGTGAGCAAGTTCTTATTAATCTTTGAATTCTATATTTGGTATCAGAGCCAAACAATCATATATCTCATCCGATACAGAGCTACACAGCCATGGGAGATCTTACAGTCGTATCAACGACAAAATCGAAGGAAGGAGAGATGGCGTCAATCAAGTGTCCAATGCTTAACGCCACAAACTACACTGTATGGGCGATCATAATGAAAATTCTACTCAAAGTCCATAAAGTCTGGAGTATTAATGAGGAAGCAACAAAAGAGGAGGAAAAGAATAACATGGCAATAGCTTTGTTATTCCAAGCAATACCCGAAGCCTTAATATTGCAGGTTGGCGAATTGGACACAGCAAAAAAGGTCTGGGATGCAATAAAGTCAAGACACATCGGTGCAGAGAGGGTTAAGGAAGCTAGGCTACAAACGTTGATGGCAGAATTTGACAGACTTAAGATGAAAGAAACCGAAAAAATAGATGACTTCGCTGGTAAGTTATCTGAGATTTCTTCAAAAGCTGCAGCCCTAGGAGAAGAAATAGAAGAATCAAAACTTGTAAAGAAGTTTCTTAAAAGTCTTCCTCGGAAAAAAATATATACACATGGTGGCTTCACTTGAACAAGTACTTGATCTTAAAACCACAAGCTTTGAAGACATCATAGGACGATTAAAGGCCTATGAAGAAAGAGTATCCGAGGAAGAAGAAGAATCTCAAGAATATCAAAGTAAGCTGATGTATACAAACTCCGAAACTCAACCTTCTCGAGACCACAGTGAAGACTATCGAGGTTACAGAGGACGAGGTGGCCGATTTGGACGAGGAAGAGGCCGTGGAAGGTTCTATGGGGGAAGAGATACGTCGAGGATTACATGTTTCCGGTGTGATAAGATAGGTCACTTCGCGGCTACCTGTCCCGATCGATTACTAAAACTCCAAGAAGCACAAGAGAATAATAAGGAGGATACACAAGATGCAGACGAACTTATGATGCATGAAATTGTCTATCTCAATGAAGAAAGCTTTATGCCAAATAAATATGAAGAGAATTGTGGTAAGGACAACATATGGTATCTTGCTAACGGTGCGAGCAATCACATGACTGGAGATCGACGCTATTTCTCAAAGATCAACGAATCAATTACGGGGAAAGTGAAGTTTGGCGATGACTCTCGTATTGATATCAAGGGTAAAGGTTCTATTGTCTTTGTCGATACGAATGGAGAATCGAGAACCATGTCTGAGGTTTACTTCATCCCGGATTTAAAATCCAACATTATCAGCCTTGGACAAGCAACGGAGTCGGGGTGTGACGTGAGATTGAAGGGAGAACATTTAACCATGCACGACCGAGATGGTAAGCTACTGGTCAAAGCAGTGAGATCAAAGAACCGATTGTACAAGGTCTGTATGGGAATAAAAGAGCCCATGTGTCTCATCACAAAGACAGTCAGCGAGTCACATAGATGGCATGCTCGCTTGGGACATGTGAATTATGAGACAATTAAATCTATGATACAACGAGAACTTGTGATCGGAATACCTCAAGCAAAATTCGAGACGGAGATTTGCAGCTCATGTTTGTTGGGAAAACAGACTCGACGAGTATTCCCACAAGCCACTTCTTTTCGAGCAGATAAGGTACTCGAACTAGTTCACGGAGATCTTTGTGGTCCTATAACGCCAAGCACTATTCCAGGAAATAGATATATTTTTGTTCTCATTGATGATCACTCGCGATACATGTGGACCATCCTGTTAAAGGAGAAGAACGAAGCATTCGAAAAATTCAAAAGGTTCAAAAAAATCGTAGAGCAAGACACGATGATGAGAATAAAGATCTTCCGAACTGATAGGGGAGGAGAGTTTGTGTCACATGAGTTCAATAGCTTCTGCGAAGAGTCTGGAATCAAACGACACCTCACAACTCCGTATACTCCTCAACAAAACGGAGTTGTTCAGCGAAGAAACAGAACTCTACTAGAGATGACACGGAGTATTCTAAAACACATGAAGGTACCGAACTATCTGTGGGGAGAAGCAATAAGACACTCTACGTATATTTTGAACCGAGTAGCCACGAGATCTCTCAAGGACCGCACTCCTTATGAGCTATTTCACGATAAGAAACCTAACCTTGCTCACATTCGCACGTTTGGTTGCATAGGTTATGCAAAGATGGTAAAACCACATCTGAGAAAATTAGAGGACATGTCGTGCATAATGGTTCATCTCGGGACCGAACCAGGTTCTAAGGCATATCGAATGTATGATCCCAAGAACCAGAAGATCGTGGTCAGCCGTGACGTAGTTTTCGACGAAAGTAAAGGCTGGAATTGGAACCATGGTAACTCAGATCAGAACAGCTCAGGCATCACGATTACCTCCAGTGAGTTTGGAAATCACGGCATCACATACTTGGAAACAAATGAGAATGAGACTGCGATCACTGGAACCAAAGCTGAAGATAAAAATTATGGCAAAGACGTAGAAGAAGAGATGAGTGGTGACGAGGAGAGTGGAGAAGAAGAAGAAGAAGAAGAAGAAGAAAGAGACGAGACCAATGAAGCAATAACATTAAGAAGATCAACGAGACAAAGTAACAGACCAAAGTACTTGGATGATTATGTTTTACTTGCCAGAGAAGAAGGCGAATATCTACTTATGGTCATAAACAACGAGCCAAGAACCTTTGAGGAAGCAAGAAAATCGAAAGAATGGACTCTTGCCTGCGAAGATGAGATCCATTCGATCACACAGAATGAAACATGGTCGCTTGTTGATCTACCACGAGGAGCTAAGGCCATCGGACTAAAATGGGTATTCAAGTTGAAACGGAATACTGATGAAACAATTAATAAATATAAAGCTCGTCTTGTCGCAAAAGGATACGTTCAGGTACATGGTGTAGATTATGATGAAGTCTTTGCTCCAGTGGCAAGAATTGAAACAATCATACTTCTCATTAATATCGCAGCATCAAAGGGATGGGAGATTCATCATCTCGACGTAAAAATAGCTTTTCTTCATGGAGATCTAAAGGAAACTGTTTATGTAACACAGCCTGATGGTTTTATAATAAAGGGATCTGAGACCAAGGTGTACAAACTCAACAAGGCACTATACGGCTTACGTCAAGCACCACGAGCTTGGAATAACAAATTGAATGGAATACTCAAGGAACTCGGGTTCAGACGATGTGCGAAGGAACCGTCCGTTTATCATAAGCAAACCGATGAGAAAATGTTACTTGTTGCGGTGTATGTCGATGACTTATTCGTTACCGGAACAAATGTGAAGATGATAAACGAGTTTAAGAAGGAGATGGCGATAAAGTTCGAGATGAGCGACCTTGGGAGATTAACTTACTACCTTGGAATAGAAGTCACGCAGGCTCAAGATGGGATCACTTTGAATCAACGTAACTATGCTTTAAAGATATTAGAAGAAGCTGGAATGAAGGATTGCAATCCTGTGCATATACCAATGGACACTGGTCTTAAGCTTTCACGTGCAGAGGACGAGAAAGATATCGATGCAACAAGTTATAGAAAGAATATTGGATGTCTTCGGTATCTTCTTCATACGAGGCCGGATTTGTCATACTGCGTGGCGTTCTGAGTCGTTATATGCAACGACCTAAGGAGTCTCATGGGGGTAGCAATGAAGCAGTGCTTGAGATATCTTCGAGGCACCACGACATTCGGACTCACCTTCTCCAGTTCGATCCCAAGAACATCAAAACTGATAGGTTATATAGCGATAGCAGCTACAATGTGGATCCTGATGACGGTAGAAGTACAACAGGTCATGTTTTCTATCTAGGAGAGAGTCCCATAACCTGGTGCTCACAAAAACAGGCTACTGTAGCATTATCGTCATGCGAAGCGGAATTTATGGCAGGAACAGAAGCTGCACGACAGGCCATTTGGTTGCGTGATCTACTCAGAGAGATTGACATAAAGTTATGCGAGAAAGTAGTCATAAGGATTGACAATCAATCAGCAATAGCGCTTACAAAGAATCCGGTGTTTCATGGTAGAAGCAAACATATTCATACAAGATATCACTTCATTAGAGAGTGTGTCGAAGATGGGTTGATAGAAGTCGAGCATATTCCTGGTACTCAACAAAAGGCGGATATTTTGACTAAAGCTCTTGGGAGAATCAAGTTCAAAGACATGAGGGAGCTTATCGGATTTCATGAGTTAACGAGAAATGATTTCAAGCTTAAGGGGGAGAATGTTGGATTAAGCTTGAATAAGGAGAAAGCTTAAGAAGCAAGATAGAAACCTAATCCTACCGAGATATGGAGATTAGGTTGTAGAATATATTTAGGAGTTATCTAAATATGTTACCTAATAGGATTAGGAGATATTAAGCTCTATATAAGCATATGTTAGGATGAGATATTAAGTGTGTGGTTGTGTTAAGAGATTGAGAACTTAAGTTTTGAGTTATTTTCTTAAGTTATTAATAAGAGAGCAAGTTCTTATTAATCTTTGAATTCTGTATTCCCAAGAAATCCATCAGCTGATTCATTGCATGGATTTGGGTAAGTTTCTCATGAACAATTAGTTTGGTACAAAAGGACAAAACATTGAACTATTCTTGTATGTTAAAGTCAAAGACATCATTATAGGGTCGCTGATGGAAGACTCTCAGTTGTTCTTCTTGTTGTCTTCATTGGAGGCGGAGGCATAGGCAGACCCATGTAGAAGATAATGGGGTCACTTGAGACCACAAAAACAATATAAAATCAAACTTTATCAATTGTTGCAACTTTGGTTGAAAAGGGTATGCAAACTCGAAGAGTTCATTATCAAATTCACTGTTTTTGTTTGCTAATGTTTGCTGAACACTTCTTTTCAGGAAGGAATGGCTTATGATTTGATTGTTTCCATTAAAAATATTTTATTTCTCTTTAAGCTCATCATAGGAGTCTAAAATGATATGTGTCAAGAACATCTTTTTCCAGTAAGTATTCGACTGATATGATGTTAAAGGAATTTATAGTTTGCAATTTCAAATTCACAATTTTTTTCCTTCTGTTGCTGTTGTATGAGTTAGATTTCACTTTGTTAACCAATAAAACCAATAAATTTGCTTGACTAGATTTGCTTGCTATGATAACTCAATTTGGTATGATTTTCTTTTCTTTGGCAGAGGCACACATATCTTGCTCAGCACCTGACAACGTTAACGTCTAAGGAGTCATTTCTTTCCCAGCTTGATATGGCACACATATCTCATTGAGGCAGAAAGTTATGACATGTAAGTTTCTTCCATAGAAAATTGTATTTAATACTTCCATTCATGATTCTTTATGGTACTAATTGTTAAGAACCGAGATTCAATCACTTGATCTTAAACTGTTATAGTTCGTTGTTTTCACTCGTTATTAATTAACTACTGAACTAAGCAATCAAGAACACACACAAATTGTTATATCCGAATTTCGTTTCTTACCGTCCAGAGAGAACGAAACTCTTATGCCATTTCACTATGTAATTAAAGTGATTAACAAGTGTATTGTTGGTTAATTTGGATTTTAACCCGAAAAGTTGTGAATTATATATTTGGATAATAATTGAATCGCCATGCTTTTCTTAAAGAGTATTTCGATCATATTCAAGCCTTTGGGTTACACGAAATCTCTTTGTAGGATAAGACAATGAAAGTCACATTATTTTTCTAGGCTAAGATACATGAATAACAAATAGAGCTTTAATGCTTATATGTGTTTCTTCAAAGATCTTTGATGATCTTTGAACAATGAATCTTTTTTTCTCTTACTCTCTTACTAACTATTAGTTTCTGATTTTTTCTATTTCATTTTCCAATGCCTACATCTCTTTATATAGAGAGTGAAGAGTTGCAACCAATAGTTGCAATGGTTAACCCAAGAGTTGCAAATGTTAATGAAGAGTTGCAATGTTTAGGAAAGAGTTACAATGGTTAATCACCAAGGGGTGCAAACATCAATATGGTTATTACCAAAAGTTGCTTTCATTAATAGTTACAATTGTTCATATAAACAATTGCAATGGTTAATCACTTTAATGGTTGCAAGGATTCACTTAAACATCCAACAATCCTCCCCCATTTAAGTGTAATCATAGATTCGTTAAATAATTAATACATATATCAAACTCATGCATAAATGAAAATGTTCGAAGAATTGAATTTTCATCTTAGTGTATTACACATTCCAAATGTCTGAGAATCAGGATGTCCTACGGATTGAATCCCTCAACCCATTTTGAATACATGAAGATAATACACACATGTGTTTCCACATTACTCTAAGTGTTTACCCGACACTATTATAAGCCATGTGTCATAATCTATCCATGAATGCATACAAAGCCAAGTCCCAGCTCATTGAAGCGGCATCACTTCATACTCATATAGGTAAATACTTTCACTCATGCACCTGTAAATGCATTTTTTCAAAGTATTTATTAAGAATAATTTTTCAACCTATCCCTTCTTGCATCTCCAAACACATACCTTGGGATGATACATAAAAATGTGCTTCAATCTTTAAGTGTAGGCTTTCCACATTGAATTCAGCCTCTAACGTGGTATTAGAGGGGAATTAGGTATCATACGATTAAAGATTTCACATGGACTTTAAGCTCATCCCTTTAACAAACTCAATTATCAAGTTTCTAGCAAATCATTTCGTCAAATGATATGCTACATTTCTTTCAGACCGAACAAATTCTTTGGTAATCACCCTGTGAGTGATCAGCTCACATACTACATTATATCTAACATCAGGTGTCGCGACTTACCATTATACACTTAGTTATAGATTTTAACTAAGACTTCTTCACTATCATAGATAAAAACTAGTGATGCTATTTCAGTCACAACGGAATCTCGTAAATTAAATTCTCTAGCCAATACACTTATTTACCAGAATATGCTAATGCTACAAATTCTTATTATATAGTCAAATTTTCATGCAATTTTGCTCCTTAGAAGCCCATGAAATGACACCTCCCTAGGCAAAACACTCAACCACTTATAGAAGATTGATCTTCTATATTGATAATCAAACTTGCATCTCTAAATACCCTTCTACCATCGAAAGAAATCTGACATATAACAAACCATAATCTATGGTTTCATTCAAGTACTCGAGTTGTGATATTTTTTGTCATGTATAAGGCACATACTTCACACTCGCATTCCATGGGAGTCCTCATTGGAAAATAATATCACAATTGAACCCATTAATAATTTTATCAATATAAAGAGAAGATGTCTAATATATTGATTTACTTGTATGTGTGATTCAAATTTCAGAATCACATCAACCTCCCCCATGTCTTTTATTGCTAAACTTGATGACAATAATGCTTTTGTAAGCTCTACTTATCTTTGACCAGTGCCAAACATCAATATATCATCAATATATATAAGCAAATGATTGTTCCATTATTGGACTCATCAATTTGTTATATAAACACTTATCCTAATAGTTTAACTCAAACTATTTGATAAGACAATTTCATTAAACATTTGATGTTACTACCTTGGTGCTTCTTTACCCATATAATAAATGTATACATTTTATACTTTTTACAAGGTACAATAAAACCTTAAGGTTACTTCAGACACACTTCTTTCTGAGCCATCGATCTATACCTATGGATCATAGTCCATAGCACCTGTAAGACCCAAACCCGGCCGACTAGGCCGCAGTCGAAGCCTCACGTCGCTCGGTCCGTACACAGACAAAACCTCTAGATTTTTGTCCTTATTTATAATTTTGCGTAACAGCAAGGGCTATCTTTAGACCTTAGCTTACGACTACTTTAGTCGATTCCTAGCTTAGATCCTTTTCAAATTATGCACAGCGGAATATTTTCTAGATATCATTAGTCTATCACCAATCTAATACTTGTTCGGTTTAATCGCCTCAGCCTTGGTTAGCTATATCAACTACCAACTAGCTCATAGCACGGTCAATTCTTAATCCCAAACAGAGACATATTTATTATACGAGCAGCAGCTCCAGTTTCCGTACGAACCACGGTATTCATCATTCTGTGTCGGGGTGTCGAATTCCTTCTCGCCCACAAAC
>CAJHQP010009267.1:0-23137 GCA_905132765.1 Moricandia arvensis
CCATTTATTATAATCTCTCTCAAGTAATCTAACATTTAAGAAACTGAATGCTAATTATGTCCATACAGTCATAATGCATATCACTGATGTTGGACAAACACTGTATAGTACAGAAGAAACATATAAAAAAAACTGAAGTGAAAGACAAGACCAACAAATGGCTTCATGGTTCACATACCCTGCAATGAAAACTTGCTGCTTTCTTTGGCAATATAGCATGGGCTTCCAATATCTTTTGCCCAGTTTTATACTATTATTATATACCTTTATTTAGATTTTATATAATTACAATATAACAATACGATTGAAAACGTCATTGTTCACTCTACATACGTATGTGATTTTGAAACTAATTTAGGTAAATCTGTTAAGTCTCATATACTTACAAACAATACACAGTGCCATTGCTAAGTGAATCCCCATCTATAGTCTCTAAGAGTGTCTCTCGTAAGTAAAATTAATGAAATAAATATGAAAATGATAAGAAATGAAAGCGAAAATTCTCATATGAGAGACTCGAAAAAAATATTGAGAGACTTACTTCTATTGATCTTTTTTTCTTTATTATAAATTTAATTGTAATATAACATTATGTCAACATTATATTATGAGAGACTCTAGCTAGAGACTATATGAATGCAGATTTTTTTTTGAAACTTATTAATGCAGATATTAAAACTTAGAGTTTTAAGAATTAGATTAATTATAGTATATATATATCCATTAAAAGCCGACAACAAGAAAATCGACAATCAACCACACAATTTTCCGAATAATTGGTAAACCTTATTCATATAAAGATTTTTTGTTTTACACTGATTGTTTCTTTTTATTTTATTTTTGCTTATGATAATTCTTTCGAAGAATCTCTAAAAAAAATACAGTCTATTTTTATTTGTATTTAATTATATATCACCAATTTATAAAAAACAGAGGTATTATATCACCAATCTCGGTTACATCTGTCAATTTAGATAAAAGTATTTAATTATATCATGGTTTATTTTTTGTGATAAACGTGATTATTTCTTAGAGAAATACCCTAAGATAGATCTAAAAATTTGTTTGTCACAAAAATAACTTTTAAGAAAAAAAATGACCAAACTAAAATTTATTAAATGGTGTTAAGTATACATTTATATTCTTTGGGTTAACTAATCTAAATTTATGATTTTGAGTTGTGAGTGGAGTTTTGGAGATGAAGTTTAAAATTGAAAAAAAAATATTAATTTTAAAAAAATAAAAAATGCTAATTTGGTTATTTTTGTTCTTAAAAAGTATTTTTTTATGACAAAGACTTCAAAAAAAGGTTATTTGACAAATTTGTCCATATTCTTATGAATGTTATTCTTATGAATGTTTACAACATCCAATTAATCAAATACTTAGCGAATTAGGTGAGTTAAATTTCGGTAGACTTGTGTTGTCATAACATGCATATTTTGCCACCTTTTTCATATCAATACTATGAGATACGAACACTAACTAATGACCAATGAAAAGTGTGTCCCGATTGCATCAAAACATTTTAAATAGGATTTGAAACTCAACCCTATGTTAGATAGGAAAGTGTAGGCCTGGGATTTTAAACCGAACCGAATTTGCCGAACCGAATTTGCCGAACCGAACCGAACCGAGAATTAAGAAATTCGGTTTATACTCATTAAAAAGCCTAAACCGGTCGGCAACATCTAACATTGCATTCGGTTATCGGTTATCTCGGTTCGGTTCACTATAACCGAACAGTTAACCGATTTAAAAAAAAAATCTACAGATCTCACTTTATGTCATCCTAAACCTAATCTTCTTCATTTTCATTCTCTCTTCTGAAAACGGCGGAAGACTAAGCCTCTTCGTTTCATAACAACACTTTTTTGATTTCATCTTCTTTTCTTAGCATCTCTTTCTTGACTTCATCTTCCTCACGTGCTTTGTTTAACATGTATAGATCTAATTTGTCTTCCTCTACTTCTTTGTCTTTTTCATTTCTCTGCCTTTTTAATTGCTTAGAATGTTATTTTTCTTTTTTTTTGAAGTTTTAGCAACCTGGCCCACTTTGTGGGTTTCGTTTTACTTAGGGTCATATAATGTTATTTTGATCGTGGCTGCAATTTTTTTTTTCTATTGCTTGTAGTGTTTTTAGAAATTTTATGGATAGGATAATGCTTAAAAGGCATAAGTGTTACAATGTTTAAGTGTTTATATATAACTGATTGTGACTTTTTTGTTTGTGCAGATGGATTCAACTTCTTTTTATGACCAGAACGATGGAATGCTTGATGATGAGATTCAAGGAGAAGAAGCTTCAGAACCTTCACTTGCTGGAAAGAAAAGAAAAGAATCTGCTCTTCCACCAAAACCAAGGAAGAAAATTGCTCATAGAGCAAAGGTATGGGAATTCTTTATCCAAAAAGAAGATGATCCTACACAATGCAACTGTCGTTTCTGTGGTATAGAGATAGGTTGTGATAGTAAAGCAGTTGGAACCAGTCCCATGATAAATCACATAGCACGTTGCAAATTGTATAAGGCTGATCAAGAGAGTAAAACTCAGCAAACGTTGTCTGGGAATAGTAGTGGTCCAGCCTTAACCGTTAGATATGATGCGACCCTTTTTAGAAGATCAGTGAATGAAATGATCGTTCTTAGTGAGTTGCCGTTTTCTTTTGTGGAATCAGAGGGCTTTAGGCGTTTTTGCCATAATGTACTTCCAATGTACACAGTTCATTGTAGAAGGACAGCTACTGAAGACATCTTTGCTAGGTTTGTGCAAGATAAAGCAGCTTTGAAGAAGTTATTCAGCTATCATAAGCAGAGAGTGTCGCTAACGACAGACATATGGACAGCGCCTACGACCTCGGTTAGTTATATGGTTGTCACTTCGCACTGGATTGATGCAAATTGGGTATTGCAAAAAAGGATCCTTAGCTTCAAGCCTGTCACAGACCACAAAGGGGATACAATCGCTGAACATCTAATTTCATGCTTAGAAGAATGGGGTATTGAAAAGGTCTTCACAGTGACAGTGGATAACGCTAGAGGAAATGATAAGGCGTTGAAGTTATTCACGGATTGTCTGCGGCTGAAGGAAGAAACTGCCTTGGTTAAAAATGGTGCGTATTTGCATATGCGTTGCTGTGCTCACATACTTAACCTGATTGTAAGAGATGGTTTAGCACATGTGAGACAGAGTATTATTGCCATACGCAATGCTGTAAAGTATGTGCGATCGTCTGGATCAAGATTGAAATCGTTTGAATTACGGGTAGAGACAGGAAAAATTTCAAGAGGCAGCTTATCCATGGACTGCACTACTCGTTGGAACTCGACATACCTTATGTTGACAGCTGCGATTAAACTGAGAGTTGCTTTTGAGAAGATGTTGGCTGAAGATAAGCTCTATAATGAGTACTTCTTGGAATTGGATGAGAATGGACTCAAAAGGGTTGGACCACCAATTTCTTCTAGTTGGGATGAAGTTCAAAGGTTAGTGAAGTTTCTCAAAATCTTTTTCAACAGTACTTTGGCATTTTCAGCATCTAAGACAGTAACTTCTTCCATCTGTTACAAAGAAATCGTCATTATTGAAAATAATCTGATTTCCTTGAGTAATCACAAAGATGAATTAGTTAGAATGGAAGCAGCAAGTATGAGAGAAAAGTTTGAGAAATATTGGGATGGTCTTTTGAATATGAACCCACTAGTTATTATTGCTAGTGTTTTTGATCCAAGGAATAAAATGAAGTTTGCTTCACATTGCTTTGACAAGCTTTATGGGAAAGATAGTCTAGAAAGTAATCACCTTAAATCATCTATTAAGAGTGTTATGCGAGAGCTGTATGACGAGTATGTTTTACTAAGAAAGTCAGCTGATGGTGAGAGTGCTGGAACTGGAAGTGAGCATACTGATTCTGAGCAGCCAAGTGTTGTTTTCGATTTATCTGATGATGATGAGTATGAGAGGATGGATTCTCTTTACTCAGAGATGGTTAAGGAGACAGCAGATGATGAAATAAGCAGTGAACTAGACATATATTTGTTGGAAAAGCCTGTGCCACGAGAAGACAACGGTTTAGGGTTGAATTATGATATCCTATCTTGGTGGAAACGTAACAACTCTAAATACCCTATCCTGTCAGAGTTTGCTAGAGACGTACTTGCCATCCAGGTTTCTTCAGTTGCTTCCGAATCAGCTTTTAGTACTAGTGGTCGGATACTAGATCCTTATAGAAGTTGTTTAACGCCTTACATGGTTGAAGCTTTGGTGTGCTCACAACAATGGATTCGAAATTCCATTTCCGAAGCGAAGCTTGCTTCCTTGGTGCAAATGTTTGAAGAACTGGCTTTCCATGATGGACTGGGTAACTTTATTTTGTTTGTTTTATGTTTCTTCATTGTTTGTTCTTCACTAATGTGCTTTTTAAATGAATTTGCAGAAGCTGACGGTACTGCTTGAAAGATGACGTGCTAACTTGAAACAGCTGAATGTATTTTGTTTTTTTTTGTATTTGATTCAGCTTGAATTACAATGTGTGTTTGGTTAATAACTTAAGACTTCTAGATGCAAGTTATTTTATGGTTGTGAATTTGGAATGTGATCAGTATCATCTTTGAACACAAAATTACAACATAGGTTTGAAACAGTTTATAACATACCAATATGTGTTGCAAGTGCAATTAAATTTGGTCTATCCCATTAAAACGTCTTAATTAAAAAAAATCACATAATTTGATCTACAAAACTGGTTTTGATGATTTAACAAATGAACCGAACTATGCCGAATTAACCGAAATGTATCGAAGTAACCGAAATTTATCGAACTAACCGAAGATTGCCGAAGTCACTGAAATTATAAAGAAAGTACACTGAAATTATTAATTTCGGTAACAAATTTTGAAAACCGAAGTAACCGACACCGAACCGACCCGAACTATTAACTGCTTCGGTTCAATTCGGCAATTGTTTTTTATTCCGAAATAACCGAAGAACCGAAGTACCCGAACCGAAGTACCCGAATAAACCGAACTCGCAGGCCTAGGAAAGTGTATGCGACATACTTGACCACTGGTCAAAATGTTTTAAACTCCGTTTTTATTTTTTTAATTAATACAGAATGTAATTTAATATCTTTCATACTCGCTACTTATTTTGCCTCTCAAGCCTAATACTGCTTGTCTTAAAAAGCTAGTGAACTGAAAGGTGCTTTGTTTATAGAGTATTAAAAATTTGCAGGACAAAAACGAAAAAAAATTACCACGGAATTTTAGTCACAGTTATGAACTAATACAATGATTCCAAAAATATGACAGTGCATTTTTTTGGCACAACGTCCTAGGTTGTTGTCTGCCACGTTAGCCACCAGCTGTAATAAAGGAGACTGGTAAAGGTTAAAACAAGAAAGACCTACCCGTAACGGTCTTTTGATTTTCACAAGCAACTTGCATTTGCCAAAATGACCAAAGCACATTCTTTATGGTTAAAATATGAGAAGAGAAGAAAGCTTCGTACGGAGGTTTTAGATTAAAGACTTTAATCACCTACCACTAATTATAATTAAGTATTCTGGTCAAATTAGGACTGGCCGTGTCTCCCGTATCACGTGACCTGAATCTCTAATTACGAGGATAGTTAAAGATTAGTATAATTAATTTAATAAGGCAAAAACTGTACATGTTTTTTTCTCTTTGTCACCTGCCATGGAGAGGCACGTCCCAGCCGTTGGATTGGACCCAAATTTATAGACACATGTCAATATCTCACTCGTTTGACTTATGCGGCTCCCTCCACGGCGATAATCTTGTCAAATTAGTTTTCGAAATCCAAAACATTCAGATTTTTTTTATTTTTCATTGGCCATCAGCTTTGATATAAATATAAAATATGTAGTAAAAGTTAGATATAATAATTATTTTTTAAAAGGGCAAACCGATTTTATGTTTTATTTTCTTCTGTAAATGGCCCTTTCTAATCAAAATTTCCAGTTGACCCTAGTTTTTGATTAAATTTGCAATATGAAATTAGTAGTGATCTAGTAAACAAAACAGAAATATCTTGCAACTTATTTTGATGTGTCAACCCCAAATGAAATGACTTTATTTGCGTTAGAAAGTGTTAATAATCATTATTGTCGATGACACATGTCGATTGTGTTTTATATCAATATCTTTTTCAATTAAGTTTACGTTTTATGCTTGACAAAAATATTTTTTAATTGTCTATTTTCAATTTGACATCACCATTGACCCAAATAACATGTCTATTATAAAAAAAAACAAAAACATGTGTATATATAGCTAAGGCGTTTTTTTGCCAGCACACACAGATGTTTATCTGGTAAATTAGTGCGATTAAATGGGTGAAAACATTTTTTACTAGTATACAAATATAATTAAATAACAAAAAAAAGACCCGGAGTAAACACTTATCAGCCGTTTCAAGATCCTATAAAATAGTCACTGATTCTCTCTCTCTCTCTCTTTACTCTGCCGCTTTTAAATCTCCACCTTCTTCCTCGTGTCACTCTTTCTCACACTCTCCAAAAACATTTTCTTTCCTCTGCACACTAAAAAAATTCCAGGAATATTTCCAAGAAAAACCAAGCAGCCTTCTCTCCCAATAAGAGCATCTTCCTCTTTTTCTCTCGATAACCAGACTTTGTGTTTGTGTTGATTCCACAAGAATATAACCTTTCTCTTACTATTTTCTTCAACTTTCCGGGAAAATCTTCCCTTTCCTCCTCCTCCTCCTCTTCCTCTCTCTGTGCCCTTTTCTTTGTAGCTTTCTAAAAAAACTTACCGTTCTTTGATAAAACTTTTTGCAGAGAAGCATCACTCTTGTCTCTCTTGTTCTTCAAGTTTCTTCCTTTTCTTTTTTCAAAAGTCCATCTTTATCTTTTGTCTCTTTCTTTTTGTTCACTTTTCAAATGCTTTCTCAATCTCTCTAATATAAACACACAGAACACAGTCTAAGAAACAGAGATAGAGAGATCAAAAAAATGGAAACAGAGAAGAAGCTTGTTCTCACTCAACAACCAAAGATTCTCCGTATCTCTGTCACTGACCCAGACGCAACAGACTCCTCCAGCGACGAAGAACAACACCAGCATCTTGTCTCTAAACGTCGTCGTATCAAGAAGTTCGTAAACGAAGTTGTTATTAATTCTAGTGCTACTCATATCGAACCCAAGAAGAGAAGGAAGAGAGCCGCCACCGTCAAACCCGAACCAGTTTCTCCTCCTCCGGCGACGACGACGACGGAGAAGAAATTCCGGGGAGTAAGACAGCGACCGTGGGGTAAATGGGCGGCGGAGATAAGAGACCCGCTCCGTCGCGTCCGCCTCTGGCTCGGGACTTACAACACGGCGGAGGAAGCCGCCTTGGTTTACGACAGCGCCGCCGTTCAGCTCCGTGGTCCTGACGCCCTCACTAATTTCTCCGTCACTCCTCCGCCGTGTTGTAAGAAGAAGAGCGAAAACGAACACGACTGCCTCCGCTCTCCCGTCTCCGTTCTCCGATCTCCGTTCACCGTCAAGGAGGAAGAGTCCTTAACGGCGGCGCCGGAGAGTTTCTCCGATTTCTCGGCGCCGTTGTTCGCGGAGGATGATTTGTTCGATTTCCGGAGCTCGGTGGTTCCCGACTTTCTCGCCGGGGATTTATTCGCAGATACGTTCACGGGTGGGTTCGATTTCGGATCCGGATTTTCCAGCTGGCACGTGGAGGACCGTTTTCAAGATATTGGGGATTTATTCGGGTCGGATCCTCCTTTAGCTGTTTAAGACTTTAAGTATATTTTATTAAATAAAAAAATAGTTTACCCGGTCGTTACTAGACGGACGGCGAAGTTTTGTACCCGTAAGATATTTGGTTTTATGTTATTTTTTTGCTTATAGTATAAATGTATTAATGTAGTTAATGTCTTAATGGTAATGGTAATGGTAATTATTAAAGTTAAAAACCGGAGGTCAAGTTTCTTCGCTCCACGTGCTCTGGGTCTCTTTATCTCCTTTTATTTGTAATCGACTGAAAATTCCCTTCATTTTCGCTTTTTGTTTTCTATCATCTTCCCTTTTTGCTGCTGTTGTTGGTGAAGGCACGTGTGATCTCACGTGATGAGAACAACAAAAAGCGTTGTAAATTTTGGTTAAGGATAATCATATCATTATAGAGGTAAAAATATAAATAGTGTGATGTGCCAAGTGCCAAGTGCCATGTGGATAGACTGAGAGTCTGAGACTAGTTACGAGGGAAGAGCGAATCTAACTTGATTTGAAATGTGAAATGTGGCACATCAGAGAAGCTTATGTTTTGGCAGTTTGTTCACAAGAAAAAATCAACAATCTGAAGTCTCGTGAGGTTTATCTGAGAGTTTTGCACTCTCAGTTCAGTTATCTGTGAAAAATTCATTTTGACATGTTTTAAAATCTGAAATTTTTAAAAATCAGATTCTTATATCTATTTTATTAAAACAGAATCATGATCACCAATAAATGTTTGGTCCAACAATTTTTTATTCCACTAGTAAAAAAAACTGAAATAGCAACGAACTTGCTACGAAAAAATCGTAGCTAAAAATAAAAAAGCTACGATTTTGCTACGTTATGCTACGAAAATAAAAAACGTAGCAAATCGTACCAAATTCGTAGCAAATTTGCTACGATCTTGCTACGGAAAAAAATCGTAGCTAATGTTTGCTACGATTTTGCTACGAAATGAACCGTAGCAACTTGCTACGACCAAAAACGTATCAATTTCGTAGCAAATTTGCTACGATATTGCTACAGAAGAAAATCGTAGCAAAAATTTGCTACGAATTTGCTACGAAAAGAACTGTAGCAACTTGCTACGACCAAAAACGTATCAATTTCGTAGCAACCCACCGAAAAAGTCCCATCGTCCCCTCGGTCCGACAATGTGCAGACCAAATAATTCAAGATATTTTGAACTTGCTACGAAATTTTTTCGTAGCATATTTCGTAGCTATTTTTTATATAGAAGCAACTGATCATTTCTCTCACTCTCATAACAACGAGTGAGATATCAAACATAAAACACCTTCATTATATGAGTTGGGGCAAATTTTAAAATCGTTGGGGTTGAATTCGTGAGTCCAATGGCTGATTATTTTTATTCAAGAGAGTGGATGGATCAACACTTTGATCCGATCAATAATTGCGTTTCTCGTGAGTTTAAGGAAGGTGTTGATGTTTTCATCGCGTTTGCTTCCAATCAAACTTCTTTTATCGAGGGGAAAACCATGTTATGTCCTTGTGCAAGATGTCAAAACCGAAAACAACGTGACTCGAGAACCGTTTCTCGCCATCTTTACCGAGTCGGGTTCAAAAGTAATTATTATTTATGGTCAAGCCATGGAGAAAATTACTATGATATTGGCGAATCATCGACAGGAGGTCAATTTATGGGAGAAGGCACACTGCATACGGAAGAAGAACCATACCAAGAAAATTATCCGAATGTTATGGAAGGAGTATTGGAGGATGTGATGGAAGCACCCAACGAAGAGCAATATGGAGATGGCGTGTTTCAAGCATTTGAAGCTGCTAATGAACCATTATACAAAGGATGTGTTGAAGGTATTTCTCAGTTATACTTGGCATCCCGTTTAATGAAAGTAAAAACCGATCATAATTTACCGGAGTCTTGTTTGGATGAGATATCACAAACGTTTAAAGATGTTCTGCCACAACCAAACAAAGCTCCTGAATCATATTATGAGATGAAGAAGTTGACAAAAGAGCTAGGTCTTCCAGTTGTGAAGATTGATATTTGTGAAGATAACTGTATGTTATTTTGGAAGGAAGATAAAGATTTGGTGGCGTGTCGATTTTGTGGGAAAGACAGATATCACCAGTACCGTGGAAAGGGGAAAAGGCGGCCCAAACAAAGAATGTTTCACATGCCTATTACAGAGAGGTTGAAGCGATTGTATCAACTTGAAGAAACTGCAGCACAAATGCGATGGCATGTAGAACATGAGTCGCCCGAAGGAGAAATGCATCACCCTTCTGATGGAGCAGCTTGGAAGCATTTTAACAAGGTATATCCTGATTTCTCTGAAGAAAGTCGGAATATATATCTAGGCTTAGCAACATATGGATTTAACCCAGTTGGTATGAGTGGTGAAGCACACTCGGTCTGGCCAGTAATTGTTACTCCGTATAACTTACCTCCTGGGATGTGTATGAAAAGAGAATATTTCTTTTTATCAGTCTTAGTTCCCGGGCCAAGACATCCAAAGAAGAGCATTGATATCTATCTGCAGCCGCTAATTGAAGAATTACAAAGTTTGTGGAGTCACGGGGCAGAAACATACGATATCTCGAGAAAGAAAGCATTCACGATGCGAGCTGCATTAATGTGGACAATTAATGACTTTCCTGCTTATGGCATGATGTCAGGTTGGATGACTCATGGTCGTTTATCTTGTCCATATTGTCTCGATGATACAAAATCATTTTGGTTGCAACACGGAAGGAAGCATAGCTGGTTTGACTGTCATCGCATGTTTTTACCTAAAGAGCATCCTTACAGGAGAAATGTCCAAGTGTTTCGGAGGGGGAAGACAGTAAGTGATGATCCTCCACCATGGTTGACGGGAGAAGAAATTCGCTACGAAAGAATCAACAACATCGTTGGGCTAAAGAAAACGGTTGAATGAGACTGATTGATTGTTTTGAAATAAAGTTTAAAGCTTTATCCTTTTTGTCTATTTTCTTATTTCTATGACAAGTGCAAAAGATTCTTCATTCTTTGTAGTTTGTAATACCTTGCCACACTTATAGAAGCTATACATATAATTGATTGCTATAAATCTTATAACAATTGGTGCAAGTAATCCAGAATAGGCTTGGTCTTTTTTTTCAAACTTTCTTGCTTAGTATTATTGGGGTTACAGCTTTTATTAAATGTCCTTTTCTCCACATTTGAAAAAAGTTGGGAAAGTGGTCATGGTAGTGGTTGATTGCATCTTTTTGCTGTTTTATTATCTGTTTACTTAGATGTCATGATGATTGTCTTTGGACTTGAGGAAAGAATCTTTCACAGGAATAAAGTAGATTATGTTCTTTAAATTTTACGTATTTGGAGACAGGATTTGTCTGATTCTTAGGTTTGATCATGTCTTAGCTTTAGTTTTGTTCAGATGTTTCCAAAAAATTTTGGTGGCTTTTAGAAAGTTCGAAGGTCTGCTTGAAATTGAAGATGTCGGCTTTATGTAAATGTTATATTCAGAAAATACAGTAGAGAGTATTAGACTACATCTTGTCTTTTTGAATTGAAATGGTCAAGAATGTTAGATTATTATCTTGTATGGATCTATCAATGCTTTTTGATAAATGCCACTAACCAGTTTTATATATCCTACGACATGTTTATTAGACAAAAAGGTCGCTAAACGCATACAAGGTATGTAAAGAGGCCCAAGGTGTAAAGAATGAAGTTAGTGGAGAATATGTAAATGTTTGTTTGTAGTGTTTTTTAATATATTGTTGTTGTTATCCTTCTTTTTCGGTTTTTATTCAATCATGTTCCAATATTAACCTGTTCTTCTGTTTCTTTGTCTGCAGGTGTTAGAAACGTGAGACCCCAACTGAGAACTGCTTCACTTCCTCCTGGTGCGACTGCTACTTCTCAACCAGAAAGACCTCCTCGAATGGACGGCTCTTCCACTTCATCTGTGGCTCCTCCTCCTCCTCCACCACCAGCATATGCGGCGAGAACAGAAGAGGCTCTGCTACGTGCACCATCAAAAATTAACCAACCACACCTCCATCCTGATAAGATCAATGGAGCATTGTGGTAAGTGAACTAATGTAGTTAATGAACTTAGTAGCTTAGTGTTAGGTATACTCTTGTAGTAAATGGGTTTTGTTTCATGTTCTTATCTGATATGCATTGTATTTTGCAGGATCGGAGTTGATCCTGAAGTCCATGATTTTATAAAAGCAACATGGCAGGGAAACTTCTGGGGGCCATGGCAAAGCTGGTTAAAGGTTCCACTGGAAAGGAGAACAAGTTGGTGGCACTCATTCATCGTAAGTAATCAAGAACTTCCATTCCCATTATTAATTCCATATTTTGCTTCTAATCAATTCTCTTCTTTTGTAGCAACAATACTACTGGGAAGAACAATTTCATGAAGAAGTTTACTTCAAATGGAAGCATCAGACTCAAGTGACTATATGCGGACGCATCAGCCAGAAAAGAAAGAAAGGGAAGCAGCCAAGTTATGTCAGTAAGACTGACTGGGAAACAATCTTGGCTAATTGGTCAACAGAAGAGGCCAAAGCCAAGAGCCAATCTGCAGCTGAATCTCGTTGTTCTGCTCCTCCAGGTCTGAAGATGCATGTCCATGGTGCAGGACCACGCACCTTTGCAAATATTGCGCACAAAATGGTGAGCTCCAACCCTTTTAACTTCCATTTATTCTGTTTTTTTTAACTGCTAATTATCTAACTTTCTCCTCTTTCCTTTGTTGTAGGTAGTTGAGGAAGGTCTGGAGGGACCAGTTTCATATCCAGACCTTGTGAGGAAGACTCACTGCCGTAAAGATGGGACTTTCCTCGACGAACGAGCAGAGGCACTGGTTCTGGAGGTAGAGCAAGCGGTTGAAGAGATGATACAAGATGGATCTCCTCTTGGAGATAGCCAAACTGACTCAACGGCTGCCACAAGAACTTCAAAGCGACTTCTCCTAAACGAAGAATACATCAAGGTAATAATCTCTCCTGCTCATTATATTTTGTTTCTTTTTACTGCTTTTTAGCTCAGTGTTTCTCCACTTTTAGTATTGAAATTATAACAAGATCACACTGTAATTTTATGAATGATTCTTCATGTATTTTTATGGCTGATTAATGCTGTCTTGTGTTTGTATTTTTCAGCGTGGACAGACACGCATGGGCACAGTTTATGGTCTTGGCAATCTCCAGTACAAGAACAAGCGTCCTTCTGAGTCTATCCCTGCTGCACTCAGGCGAGACATAAATATGGAGATGAGGGTTTCTGGCCTGGAGACTGTCACACAGGGAATCAAGTCTGATTTAAATGCTTTGCAGTCTGACTTCAATGAAGGCACAGCTAGAACTCAGACAACTCTCAACATGATTCTGCAACTTCTTCAGCCTCAAGCTTCTGCTGCACAAGCAAGTCAGTCTCAGCATCACTCTCCCTCTCATTCTGCAGCTCCACGTCAAGGTCTAGCTCAACCTGAAGAAGGTCACGGTCAAGCTACAACTCCACCTAACGATCAGCCTCAAGCTCCAGGTGATACACATCCTCAACATCTCATCACCACTAACAATTCTAGTTTAGATAGGTGGTGTAATGAACTTGGATTGTAGGTTTAGATGTGGCTGTTTATGTATTATGGTTTCATGTTTTGAACCTTTTGAATGTTTGAACTTTGAATATGTTGTATCTTTTGAATGTTTTGTGGATCTTTTGAACTCTTAAGGAGCTAATGTAATATATTCTCTTTATGTTCTAGCTTTTCTTTTTAGATTGTTAAGAATCAAAATTGAAACCTAGGAAAATGAGACCAAATAAGGAAACAAATGAAATAAAAAATTGTTACGTTTTCTTTTCAATATGAGACAGATGATCGTAGCCATCTCAAAACGTAGCAATATGCCACGATCAATAATGTAGCAAAACGTAGCAATTTGCTACGTTCATTTTCGTAGCAAAACGTAACAATTTGCTACGTTTATTTTCGTTGAAAAACGTAGCAAGTTGCTACGTTTATTTTCGTAGCAAAGTCGTGTCCATTTGCTACGATCTATACCGTAGCAAAACGTAGCAAATTGCTACGTTTATTTTCGTAGCAATGTCGTATCCATTTGCTACGATTTTGCTACGATGCGGAAATGGCTACGATCGTATAGCTACGAAAATATAAACGTTGCTTTTCGTAGCAAAACCCCCATATAGCTACGAAAATTCCTCTATAGCCACGATTTTATGTCGTTGCTATTTGTGTTTTTTTTACTAGTGTTCATGTATTATTCATATATATTAATAATACTAAGTTTTTTATACTATTGATAAATTATAAGATAAATGATTAAACACAAATATAATTATAAGAATAACATAATTATAAAAATTAATTCTTTTTGAAAAAAATTAAAACAAAAATTATACTCGCATAATCTAGTTTCCTATTAAGCTAAGCATAAATGAAAATATGTGTTTTAATAATAAAAAAAGAATACCCTAAGATATACCTAAAAAGGTTGTTGTCACAAAAATAATTTTTAAGGAAAAAAATAACCAAAATAATCTTTATTAAAGGGTATAAATATATATTTATACCTTTTGGTTTAACTAATCTAGACTTAAAGTTTAGAATTAATGGATTATGTTTTGAGAGTGAGGTTTAAAATTGAAAAAAATAAAAAAAATATTAATTTAAAAAAAATAGAAAAAGTTAGTTTGATCATTTTTATTTTTGAAGGTTATTTTCGTGACAAAAACTTTAAAAAAATTATTTGAGAGATTTGCCCTAAAAAAATCTTATGTGTTTGAAACGTTGGTTATGATATCTCTTGTTACTTTTGGTTGAGAATTACACTCTTGACTCTTGAGCATCACTCTTGTCTCTCACTAGCGCCTAGCGGTAATGATCTTATGGGTAATGGGTTCGTTAAAACACATTTTTTGGTTTATTTGTGGTGTCTCGTGAACTAAATGGACTTCTCCTATCTAGTTACCTTTATGTTCAGGTATTGTTACGTGTCATTCTCGCCTATAAATTGGTATGTTGTGATGGGAAAATTAATTTGGTCCACGTTGAGTCCAGCCTTGGTTTGGTCTACTCCAGTCTTGATTAGGAAACTTTCTCCGGTTAGCCATCAATTGAAAAGAAAAAGACAAGTCCTAATAAGTTTGGAACCCGAGTGGCTGGTTCTTTTAGGATTGCATCTGAATATAACCTTGGTTTTCCAAACTAGTAAACAAACCCAGTCTTATGTCAAAATTTGTTCAATATCAGGCCAGTTTGCTTGGAATGACTTCAATAAGAGTAGAGATATTGGAGCCTGTGGAATCAAAATCTTCTCGTGGCCTAATCCTTTAAGATTCATTGAGGTGAAGCCAATGGATTCTCCTAGTGAGAAACTAAGATTATTGTCCCATGAACCTAGATTTCCGACAAAGCAAATATATAATATTTGACCCTAGAAGAATGATATTCGTTGTCCATCTTGTAGTCTCTATTCGATTAATTAATATTTTATTATGTTCATCTAAATAGATATACATTATTTTAAATTTTTTTATTTTTATTTTTTATTTTAAACTTCACTTTTAAAACTCAATCCATAACTCTAAATCTTAAGTATAAATTAGTTAACTTAATAGTATAAATGTATTTTTACACTCTTTATTAAAATTTTATTTTGGTAATATTTTAACTTGAAAACTATTTTTATGACAAAAAATTAAAAAAATATTATCCTAAGGTATTTTTCTTGTTTCAAACCCAAAACATTTCTAGATCGCTTGTTGTTATTTTTTAATTGTTCTTGTTAACTAGTTCAATATATTAAATCAAGTTTATTTTTATGGATCACTTCTTGTCTATAGATTTAAAATTTCTTGATTTGTTTCTCTTGTCCATATATTTAAGTTTTTGAGATCAATTGCAAAATCTTTAATCGCCAAAGTTTTAAATTATGAACTCTAAATCCTAAACCATAAATTAAATCGTTAAGAATTTTGTTTCGATATCTCATTATTAAATTTAACAAACAATTTCTATCACAGATGATCTTATTTTAAAGATAAAGTTAAGATGTTTTTTTCTTTAGAATCTACGTGTTGGGAATGATTATTAGAGAATTTAGAATGTATCTACTGTAGATACGGAAAATAAAAGTATTAAATAGCTAGGCCCCATTTCCTATAATATTCATGTGAACTACGTGATTTTTCATGGCGACCCATCAATGTTCCACTGTACTATAACTTAAGCTCACATGTTAAGTTCAAAAACAAAACTCTCATTTTGATTTCATAGACTATATATATAACTGATCTAGTTGTTAAGAACTAATCATTTCATATAAGATGCAATCTTGAATGGATTCAAATGCTCTCCACATATTTAAGTGGTTGTTGCATTAACATATATTTCGTATTTGAAAAATAAAATAGTAAATTAAATCACATGATTCCACATGCCCCTTCCTAATTTCGTAAGGCTTTGGAGATATATAGTCATGGGCCAGAGATCGGCATGTATATACACATACAATCACACAGTATACACATATATGTTTGTGGTGTCCCCTCATGCAAAGATTTGGTCTGTCACAAAATTCCAGAACTCATATAAGATTTATTCCAAAAGATAAATGGGGGACCTTTCATCTTCTCTGGGATTTTCTAATTCAGGCTAACTACAGAAAGTGTTCCAAAAGAAAAGAAAAAAATAATACTAAATACAGAACATATATATATATATATATATATATCATGATAAATCTTTACGTTGATGCATGCATTCAAAACTCATTTCAGTATTGGCTATTCGAAAGTTAGAATTAGAAGTAAAAAACCTCATGCAAAAAGCAATCCTCGCCGTTCATGCAATGTCATGATCTAACGGTCTCAACTGAGAATTAACGACCATGTATATGACCTGTCTCAGATACGAAAATATACGGCTTCAGTATCCCGTGGTCCTACGAATCTGAACCGTCCATTTGGTTAGCGCATATATAACGAGTCCCTGGATAAGCTTTGTGGAGTGGTTGAAGGTGAACCAGGTGTCTATAGCTACTTTAGATCCCAGGAGCATGACCCTGAGCATATTTAGAAATTTACGAGTAGACTCATTAGTAAAAACGGGTAGAAGTAGAGGTTTATTATTCTCCCAAATAAACTAGACACGATCAGATGGAATGTGCTTCTTGGAAAAACGTCTTGTGTGACCACAATTTGATCTAGTAACATAGATAGCTGAAAAAAAAAACCCTGAGGAGCAATTACAAAACCAATGATAAATATGAGGAGTTTTGTGAACCGGCTTAAACCAGGATTCTTTTATCAGTGTCGATCCAGGAGTGTCATGGTCAAAGAACATTTTTTTGTGAACTGGTCTAATAACATTGTCACAAACTTTCAACTCTATTTCGACTTTTCAAGCTAACATCAGTTGACTTTCACGTACATAGATCGTCTTTTCCGTATTTTCCCGTATTTAATTTTGACGTTCATCAACCATTTATTTGTCTTTCACGTCCATTTTACCAAATTTACAAGTATATAAAAAAAAAGCCTGAGATAGTGATCGTACTTAACTGAAATTAGGAAGAAATGTACATGCAACTACTTTGATATGAATTTTCATTTACCAAAAATAACAGAATATTGATGATGTGAGCATATCTTATCCAACGGAAAATTGAGAAATATAGAGAACAAAATAAGACCAATGTTTATTTTTGGTAGATCTTTAGAAACCGATATCTTTAACCTAACACCCCATTTGGGGTGCTTAATTTTTTTTTTGTATATTTTATTTTGATTTAAAATTTTTTTGTAAAACGAACCAATCGCGTACCGCCACGTGTCAATGAAGCCCATGAACAATACAAGAAGTGATACTTATTTACACAATTTAGGAAATGTTGCTTAGAGGGTGCTTATAGTTTTGGTGAGCCCTACACGCTAAGCACCCCTCTAAGCACGCCCTTAATGGTGCTCTTATATATGCTATACGTCTGGGTGGATGATACTGTTAACTGGTAGACCTACCAAAAGGATCTTAGAGCAACATTATTGCAGGGATTTAGGCAGTCCCTTAGAGGGAAAGGGGACCACGAAATGCGGGGACCGAGGAAGAAAGAGAAGGGAAAATCCCTTAATTAAGGGACGGTCCTTACTCTTTCCCGACCAAAAAAAAAAATATAAGGGACTCTCTCTCCCGGGAAGAAAGATAAGGGACTTGCCTCGGGACCACCGATAATGTTGCCCTTAGAAGAATCATAAGGAAATGAATTCGTTTTCAAACTTTCTGACAATATTGGTTCAAAACTTATAAAAATCCATGATATGTAACTACAAACCTATGATTAACTCTGGTCCACCGACGTTCAAGATATAACGATATATTCAAAACTTTGACATATATGTATTTGTGTATGTTTGTACATACGCACACTGTCTACATTTTCACATAACTGTACGTAAACATTTTTAGAATGTATATAAGAAAACAGGCCTGTAAGAAAATCCATGTGAAGTAGAATTATAAAAGGTGAGTGAGACAGTGTTTCGTGAAAAGTGGCAGAGACACATAAATAAATAGCATTAAAAGAAGGACCAACAAAGAAATTAAATGATGTCTTTTAATTTCATATTTTCACGTACCATTCTCGTGCTGTTCCTATGCACTTAACATGTTTGCTCTGGCTTCTTCCTTTTAATTTACTGAATTAACCACCAACTACTTTATCACACATTTCTCTTCTTGGTTCCCTCACCATAATGCAACAATCTAATTTGAGTTTGAATATGTGTACTATAGGTTGCACAACGATACTATTTTCTTACGGTAAAGTCACAGCTTAAAGAACATCATAAATTTCCACGGCTTATAAGGTTCGTCTATAACATTTCTGCTGTGAAAGGTTTTGATCATCTTTTACGTACAAGTGATTGTCTACCATTAAAATATCCCAACGTATATTTAAATGTCTAAATGATCATCCTATAGTACAATAGACATAGCTAAAAGAGACGACTTAACAGCAACGTATTGCAACAACATTCTCGATGAATTTAAGCTCGATATCTGCTAAAAATGTACCATTTAGAGTTTAATCCAGACTTACTACACAAACTAAAATAGTTTAACATATCGCAATGTATGGTCAGTACAACAAGTTAATATATTGTCCCTTTTGTTTTTCTTAAACCAAATATTGTTCCAAAACGTTTTAATAATGGTTTCTGTCATGTTTAAAGCCGTTGCCCAAAAACACTAAGTAAGAGGTTTTGAATGGCTTTGTTGAATTAACTAAAATGGGCTTTCTAGCATACATTCATTACATAAAACCAATCCAAGCCATGCACATCATGACATGATCTAACGATCTCCACTGACCATTTTTTTTAAGAAAGTAAATATGATTAACCCAAAAACGGGGATAAGGATCCGATTACAAGATGACTTACACAAAATTACACAAATCAACTATCTCCTATCTAGCTTCGCTCGACCCATATCCTTGGTGCGTTATGGTAGACGGAATCCAATATCCTCGAGTATCAAGTATCGTTCTCTACCTTTGACAATTACCACGAAAAGGAGAGATTCACCTCGTTTCCTCGAATGCCGGGGTCTTCTCATGTCATCTCCGGAGTAGCTAGTACTCAATGAGCTCGTCAAAGCTTGTAATCATAACCATCAATGAAGAGCATGACGTAATAAAAATGAGAAGGGTAGAGAGACACAAACCAAAGACAATGCCAAGCCACCCGCTATACAGACTCGTCTTCAACGCCTAAAGCCAAATGGACAGAAGCACGCAAAGCGACCACGTCCACCAGAAACGAACCAAATATGGGTTTGGGATAACAACAGAACCAAGGCCTAAAAGACTCTTCAACCTGCACAAAAAAAGGAATAGAGCAACACCACCAAGTCGACCCATGTTCACCTTGATGTTGGGATATGTTACTCTAAGCAAGCGGAGTCCCTGAGAGCATCCGGAGGTGGAGACAACCCAACCAACCGAATGTAATTGCCGCAAACCCGACTTTGAAAACCAAAACCGATTCCAAAGAGTGACTGTTAAAGCTACTCCGGTGACTGTCGGAGAAGGCCACGATGAAGCACCAAACGAGCCGAAAAAACCTTAGCTAAAGTCGTCACCGTTGCTAAATATTTGTGACCACTGGAACCCTGGTAGAGAGAGTAGAAAGAGAAGAAGGCCAGAGAAAAACATCAAACGTCGAAGCCATAAACGACTCCCCGCTTCCGAAACTCCAAGAACCTTCACGCGCCTAGACGAAGGAGCAGACGCCACCACACAGCCACGACTGTCCCTTGCACGCGCCACCGAGTAATGGGATATTCGGTGAAACGCCTTAGCGGAGCTTGGACAACCGCTGAACCAAGACACCTCGAGAGCAAGTCGCATCGAACACCCTCCGCTACTCAGCACAAATCGCAAACAAAATACCTTGGTCTCAAGGAGAAACCAAGGTGACAATCCCGCCCCACTACCTCGATTTGAAGCCGGTCTACTCATCCCCGCCGCAAGTTTCAACCCAAGATCAGATCGAGAAGAGAAAATAGATCTGACCACACAAACCCTAAAAAGCTGACTTCTTTCCGCTAATACGCTGAGTCAACCTCGCCGAGACTCCAGAAAAACAAGCTACCGCCGCCGGATCTGTACCCCTCGAGCAGGACAAATGAAATGCCGACGAAGCCACCTTCCAGGACCATGAGCATCTCGGACAACCAAGAGAGAAGGGAAGAGAAGCAAACGAAGACGCAAAAACAAGAAAGCCTCCGGCGCCGGCGAGGAGAAAGCCGGTCACCGGAGCAACGCAAAAGCCAGTGGATGAGTTTTTTTCGAGAGAGGAAAAGAGAAAGAGATATCTTCTCGAGAGAGGAGAGTCTCCACTGACCATTGATGACACGTCTAAGCTGTGAAAATGTTAGCCTTTGGATTTCGTGGTCCAACGAATCATCCTTGACCGTCGACATGGTGAGCGCCAACGGGGCACAGACCTATCGGACTCCTTGGATAAAATCTATTGAATTGTGGAATATGAATAGAAGTATTGTTGAGTAAGCTTTGACTTACTTAGAGCTCAAGATATCCTTGAACAAGTCGGTTAAGGATAAGATAAGCTTTAAGTATAATCCTAGTAGTTTTAGGAGTTATCTATTACTATTAGAAATAGGAAATCTCTACTATATATACATATACCGAGTTGTGGTATTTGCATCACGATAGAGAGAAAAGATTGTCTTAGTTTTTGAGTTATATTTTCTAAGACAAGATTAATAAAGAGAGCAAGTTCTTTATAGTTCTCTGTTTGATTTCAATTTACTTTATTTGGTATCAGAGCTCACCAGGTTAATCGGTAACAAGAGACGCTTGAAGACATGGGAGACGTCAAACCTCCAACGAAGTCTAAAGGGCTCACGATGTCATCGATTACATGTCCGATGCTAACAACATCGAACTACACCGTATGGGCTATGAGGATGAAGGTAACCCCTGCGGTACCACGAGGTATGGGAGACAATAGATCCTGGGTCAGAAGATGCAAAGAAAAACGATGCTGCAACTGTTTTATTATTTTCATCCATACCTGAGAACCTAATATTACAAGTTGGTAATATGGATACTCCAAAAGAAATATGGGAAGCAATCAAGTCTAGAAATCTTGGTGCAGACCGAGTTAGAGAAGCAAGACTTCAATCATTGAAGTCTGAGTTTGATCGAATAACTATGAGGGACTCAGATTCCATTGATGCAATCGCCGGAAAGATATCAGAGTTAGCTGCAACAGCCGAAACCCTAGGAGACACGTTCGACGAAACATTAATGGTGAAGAAGTTTCTTCAGATCTTACCTGAAGATAAGTATATTCAGATCATAGCGTCGCTTGAGCAGGTCTTGGATCTGAACACGACCAGTTTCGAAGACATAGTAGGACGACTCAAGGCGTATGAGTTACGTATTCGAAACAAAACAAGTCAAGATGAGACTCAAGGCAATCTGTTGTTTACAAAAGCAGAGACAAACAGAGGAGAGAGCTCAAGAGGACGAGGTAGAGGACGAGGCACACGAGGTCGAGGTCGAGGAAATTTCAGGTCACAAGAGAAAACAGAGCAACGTGATCAAAGTCAAAGAAAAGACAAGAAGGACAGATCAAAGATAGTTTGTTTTAGATGTGATAAGACCGGTCACTTCGCCTCCGTATGCCCAGAACGACTTAAGAAAATGCAAGATGCAAACAAAATAGAGACAGAGCAAGCAGAGCATGCTCTCTATATGCACGAGACTGTATTTCTTAATGAAGAAAACTTGGTACCAAAGAAATACGAAACTAAGCACGGAGAAGAAGATATGTGGTACTTAGATAATGGAGCCAGTAATCATATGACAGGAAACTTGTCATATTTTTCCGAGCTCAACAAGAACATCAAGGGAAAGGTTAAGTTTGGAGACAACTCATACGTAAACATAGAAGGCAAAGGATCAATTCTGTTCCAAAGCAAAACCGCAGAACAGAGACTAGTCACCAACATATACTACATCCCGGACCTTAAGAGCAACATCCTAAGTTTAGGACAAGCTACGGAGGTAGGATGTGATGTTAGGATGCGAGAAAACTACCTAACAGTTCATGATCCAAGCGGGAGATTGTTGGTGAAAGTCACACGCTCGTCCAATAGGCTCTACAAGATGAAACTTACGATAGGAAAGCCTATGTGTCTTCACTCCAAACTTGAAGATGAAACATGGAAGTGGCATGCAAGGTTGGGACACATAAGCTTCAAAACCATTAAAGCAATGTCACAACAAGAGATGGTGCAAGGCTTGCCAAGAATAGAAGATGAGAAGAGATTTTGCGAATCATGCTTGGTGGGGAAACAAACTCGACAAACCTTCCCAAAGAAAGCCACGTTTCGAGCAACCAAACCCTTGGAACTTCTACACGCAGACCTATGCGGGCCTGTTACTCCACCTACCATCGCAAATAACCGATACATATTTGTGATAATAGACGACTTCTCAAGATATATGTGGTCGATATTGTTGAAAGAAAAGAGTGATGCTTTCAGCAAGTTCAAAGCATTCAAGGAGACAGTCGAGAAGGACCTAGAAAAGAGTATCATGACACTGAGAACCGACCGGGGAGGAGAGTTTACGTCCTTAGAATTTAACGAGTTCTGCAACTCAAACGGCATTAATCGTCACCTAACAGCTCCATACACACCGCAACAAAACGGTGTTGTGGAACGAAGAAATAGGACGTTAATGGAGATGACGAGAAGCATTCTTAAGGCTATGAAGGTACCAAATTATCTATGGGGAGAGGCGGTACGACATTCCACATACCTAATCAATCGAGTACCCGAGAG